>ONZH01008629.1:0-159436 GCA_900303285.1 Rhinella marina
CTCACAATTGTTCACTGGACTGTAGTTTATATAATTGAGTGAAAAAAATTATTCTCTAGACTGCGGCTAGTGTATCGCACACCTCACAATTGTTCACTGGACTGTAGTTTATATAATTGAGTGAAAAAAATTATTCTCTAGACTGCGGCTAGTGTATCGCACACCTCACAATTGTTCACTGGACTGTAGTTTATATAATTGAGTGAAAAAAAATTATTCTCTAGACTGCGGCTAGTGTATCGCACACCTCACAATTGTTCACTGGACTGTAGTTTATATAATTGAGTGAAAAAAAATTATTCTCTAGACTGCGGCTAGTGTATCGCACACCTCACAATTGTTCACTGGACTGTAGTTTATATAATTGAGTGAAAAAAATTATTCTCTAGACTGCGGCTAGTGTATCGCACACCTCACAATTGTTCACTGGACTGTAGTTTATATAATTGAGTGAAAAAAAATTATTCTCTAGACTGTGGCTAGTGTATCGCACACCTCACAATTGTTCACTGGACTGTAGTTTATATAATTGAGTGAAAAAAAATTATTCTCTAGACTGCGGCTAGTGTATCGCACACCTCACAATTGTTCACTGGACTGTAGTTTATATAATTGAGTGAAAAAAATTATTCTCTAGACTGCGGCTAGTGTATCGCACACCTCACAATTGTTCACTGGACTGTAGTTTATATAATTGAGTGAAAAAAAATTATTCTCTAGACTGCGGCTAGTGTATCGCACACCTCACAATTGTTCACTGGACTGTAGTTTATATAATTGAGTGAAAAAAATTATTCTCTAGACTGCGGCTAGTGTATCGCACACCTCACAATTGTTCACTGGACTGTAGTTTATATAATTGAGTGAAAAAAATTATTCTCTAGACTGCGGCTAGTGTATCGCACACCTCACAATTGTTCACTGGACTGTAGTTTATATAATTGAGTGAAAAAAATTATTCTCTAGACTGCGGCTAGTGTATCGCACACCTCACAATTGTTCACTGGACTGTAGTTTATATAATTGAGTGAAAAAAAATTATTCTCTAGACTGCGGCAAGTGTATCGCACACCTCACAATTGTTCACTAGACTGTAATTATATAATTGAGTGAAAAAAATTATTTTCTAGACTGCGGCAATTGTATCGCACACCTCACAATTGTTCACTGGACTGTAGTTTATATAATTGAGTGAAAAAAAATTATTCGCTAGACTGCGGCTACTGTATCGCACACCTCACAATTGTTCACTGGACTGTAGTTTATATAATTGAGTGAAAAAATTATTCTCTAACTGCGGCTAGTGTATCGCACACTCACAATTGTTCACTGGACTGTAATTTTATATGATTGAGTGAAAAAAAATTATTCTCTAGACTGCGGCTAGTGTATCGCACACCTCACAATTGTTCACTGGACTGTAGTTTATATAATTGAGTGAAAAAAAATTATTCTCTAGACTGCGGCAAGTGTATCGCACAACCTCACAATTGTTCACTGGACTGTAGTTTATATAATTGAGTGAAAAAAAATTATTCTCTAGACTGCGGCTAGTGTATCGCACACCTCACAATTGTTCACTGGACTGTAGTTTATATAATTGAGTGAAAAAAATTATTCTCTAGACTGCGGCTAGTGTATCGCACACCTCACAATTGTTCACTGGACTGTAGTTTATATAATTGAGTGAAAAAAATTTTTTTCTCTAGACTGCGGCTAGTGTATCGCACACCTCACAATTGTTCACTGGACTGTAGTTTATATAATTGAGTGAAAAAAAATTATTCTCTAGACTGCGGCTAGTGTATCGCACACCTCACAATTGTTCACTGGACTGTAGTTTATATAATTGAGTGAAAAAAATTATTCTCTAGACTGCGGCTAGTGTATCGCACACCTCACAATTGTTCACTGGACTGTAGTTTATATAATTGAGTGAAAAAAATTATTCTCTAGACTGCGGCTAGTGTATCGCACACCTCACAATTGTTCACTGGACTGTAGTTTTATAATTGAGTGAAAAAAATTATTCTCTAGACTGCGGCTAGTGTATCGCACACCTCACAATTGTTCACTGGACTGTAGTTTATATAATTGAGTGAAAAAAAATGATTCTCTAGACTGCGGCTAGTGTATCACACATCTCACAATTGTTCACTGGACTGTAGTTTATATAATTGAGTGAAAAAAAATTATTCTCTAGACTGCGGCTAGTGTATCGCACACCTCACAATTGTTCACTGGACTGTAATTTATATAATTGAGTGAAAAAAATTATTCTCTAGACTGCGCTAGTGTATCACACACCTCACAATTGTTCACTGGACTGTAGTTTATATAATTGAGTGAAAAAAATTATTCTCTAGACTGCGGCTAGTGTATCGCACACCTCACAATTGTTCACTGGACTGTAGTTTATATAATTGAGTGAAAAAAAATTATTCTCTAGACTGCCGGCTACTGTATCACACACCTCACAATTGTTCACTGGACTGTAGTTTATATAATTGAGTGAAAAAATTATTCTCTAGACTGCGGCTAGTGTATCGCACACCTCACCAATTGTTCACTGGACTGTAGTTTATATAATTGAGTGAAAAAAAATTATTCTCTAGACTGCGGCAAGTGTATCTCACACCTCACAATGTTCACTGACTGTGGTTTATATAATTGAGTGAAAAAAATTATTCTCTAGACTGCGGCAAGTGTATCGCACACCTCACAATTGTTCACTAGACTGTAGTTTATATAATTGAGTGAAAAAAATTATTTCTAGACTGCGGCAAGTGTATCGCACACCTCACAATTGTTCACTGGACTGTATTTATATAATTGAGTGAAAAAAATTATTCGCTAGACTGCGGCTAGTGTATCGCACACCTCACAATTGTTCACTAGACTGTAGTTTATATAATTGAGTGAAAAAAATTATTTTCTAGACTGCGGCAAGTGTATCGCACACCTCACAATTGTTCACTGGACTGTAGTTTATATAACTTGAGTGAAAAAAAATTATTCTCTAGACTGCGGCTAGTGTATCGCACACCTCACAATTGTTCACTGGACTGTAGTTTATATAATTGAGTGAAAAAAAATTATTCTCTAGACTGCGGCTAGTGTATCGCACACCTCACAATTGTTCACTGGACTGTAGTTTATATAATTGAGTGAAAAAAAATTATTCTCTAGACTGCGGCTAGTGTATCGCACACCTCACAATTGTTCACTGGACTGTAATTTATATGATTGAGTGAAAAAAAATTATTCTCTAGACTGCGGCTAGTGTATCACACACCTCACAATTGTTCACTGGACTGTAATTTATATGATTGAGTGAAAAAAAATTATTCTCTAGACTGCGGCTAGTGTATCACACACCTCACAATTGTTCACTGGACTGTAGTTTATATCATTGAGTGAAAAAAATTATTCTCTAGACTGCGGCTAGTGTATCGCACACCTCACAATTGTTCACTGGACTGTAGTTTATATAATTGAGTGAAAAAAATTATTCTCTAGACTGCGGCTAGTGTATCGCACACCTCACAATTGTTCACTGGAATGTAGTTTATATAATTGAGTGAAAAAAAATTATTCTCTAGACTGCGGCTAGTGTATCGCACACCTCACAATTGTTCACTGGACTGTAGTTTATATAATTGAGTGAAAAAAATTATTCTCTAGACTGCGGCAAGTGTATCTCACACCTCACAATTGTTCACTGACTGTAGTTTATATAATTGAGTGAAAAAATTATTCTCTAGACTGCGGCAAGTGTATCGCACATCTCACAATTGTTCACTAGACTGTAGTTTAAATAATTGAGTGAAAAAAATTATTTCTAGACTGCGGCAAGTGTATCGCACACCTCACAATTGTTCACTGGACTATAGTTTATATAATTGAGTGAAAAAAATTATTCGCTAGACTGCGGCTAGTGTATCGCACACCTCACAATTGTTCACTAGACTGTAGTTTATATAATTGAGTGAAAAAAATTATTTTCTAGACTGCGGCAAGTGTATCGCACACCTCACAATTGTTCACTGGACTGTAGTTTATATAATTGAGTGAAAAAAATTATTCTCTAGACTGCGGCTAGTGTATCTCACACCTCACAATTGTTCACTGGACTGTAGTTTATATAACTGAGTGAAAAAAATTATTCTCTAGACTGTGGCTAGTGTATCGCACACCTCACAATTGTTCACTGGACTGTAGTTTATATAATTGAGTGAAAAAAAATTATTCTCTAGACTGCGGCTAGTGTATCGCACACCTCACAATTGTTCACTGGACTGTAATTTATATTATTGAGTGAAAAAAAATTATTCTCTAGACTGCGGCTAGTGTATCACACACCTCACAATTGTTCACTGGACTATAGTTTATATAATTGAGTGAAAAAAATTATTCTCTAGACTGCGGCTAGTGTATCGCACACCTCACAATTGTTCACTGGACTGTAGTTTGTATAATTGAGTGAAAAACATTATTCTCTAGACTGCGGCTAGTGTATCACACACCTCGCAATTGTTCACTGGACTGTAGTTTATATAATTGAGTGAAAAAAATTATTCTCTAGACTGCGGCAAGTGTATCGCACACCTCACAATTGTTCACTGGACTGTAGTTTATATAATTGAGTGAAAAAAAATATTCTCTAGACTGTGGCTAGTGTATCGCACACCTCACAATTGTTCACTGGACTGTAGTTTATATAATTGAGTGAAAAAAATTATTTTCTAGACTGCGGCAAGTGTATCGCACACATCACAATTTTCCACTGGACTGTAGTTTATATAATTGAGTGAAAAAAATTATTCTCTAGACTGCGGCTAGTGTATCGCACACCTCACAATTTTTCACTGGACTGTAGTTTATATAACTGAGTGAAAAAAATTATTCTCTAGACTGCGGCTAGTGTATTGCACACCTCACAATTGTTCACTGGACTGTAGTTTATATAATTGAGTGAAAAAAATTATTCTCTAGACTGCGGCTAGTGTATCACACACCTCACAATTGTTCACTGGACTGTAGTTCATATAATTGAGTGAAAAAAATTATTATCTAGACTGTGGCAAGTGTATCGCACACCTCCCAATTGTTCACTGGACTGTAGTTTATATAATTGAGTGAAAAAAATTATTCTCTAGACTGCGGCAAGTGTATCGCACACCTCACAATTGTTCACTGGACTGTAGTTTATATAATTGAGTGAAAAAAATTATTCTCTAGACTGCGGCTAGTGTATCGCACACCTCACAATTGTTCACTGGACTGTAGTTTATATAATTGAGTGAAAAAAATTATTCTCTAGACTGCGGCAAGTGTATTGCACACCTCACAATTGTTCACTGGACAGTAGTTTATATAATTGAGTGAAAAAAATTATTCTCTAGACTGCAGCTAGTGTATCACACACCTCACAATTGTTCACTGGACTGTAGTTTATATAATTGAGTGAAAAAATTATTCTCTATACTGCGGCTAGTGTATCGCACACCTCACAATTGTTCACTGGACTGTAGTTTATATAACTGAGTGAAAAAAATTATTCTCTGGACTGCGGCTAGTGTATCACACACCTCACAATTGTTCACTAGACTGTAGTTTATATAATTGAGTGAAAAACATTATTCTCTAGACTGCGGCTAGTGTATCGCACACCTCACAATTGTTCACTGGACTGTAGTTTATATAATTGAGTGAAAAAAATTATTCTCCAGACTGCGGCAAGTGTATCGCACACCTCACAATTGTTCACTGGACTGTAGTTTATATAATTGAGTGAAAAAAACTTATTTTATAGACTGACGCTGCTGTACAGCACACCTCACAATTGTTCACTGGACTGTAGTTTATATAACTGAGAGATAAAACGTATTCCCTAGACTGCACTACAGATCCCAGCAAGCCAAGGTACAGCAGCAGCAAAAATGAGTACTGAGAGGACTTTGGGCAATTTCATTGGGGTCTGTGTGGACCATGTGCTGTCCCCTTTTTGCCACCAGTGCACAGTGTGCAGCCAAGATGGTTGTAGCTGCACAACAAGTCCCAGCCAGCAGCCGAGAGGAGGACAAAAAAAATGTTGTTGTAGCCCTTAGAAGGAGCGTTGGGTTCTTTGTGGATGATTCCTGCCTAACCAGATTCTAATTTCACGCCCTAACAGTGTGCAGCCAAGGTGGCGGTAGCTGCACTACAAGTCCCAGCCAGCAGCCAGGAGGAGACCAAAAAAAAAACGTGCTTGTAGCCCTTAGAAGGGCTGTTGGGTTCTTTGTGGGTGATTCCTGCTAGGAGGTACCAAAGACTCTCCTGCATGTTGATTGGCTGAAAAAGGGCGGCTAACATGCAGGAAGAGGAAGTTGCCATTTCCTCGAGGATCGCAATATGCTCATCCGAGTAGCGAGCATATGCAAATACCCTAATGCTCGAACGAGCACCAAGCTCGGACGAGCATGTTCGCTCATCTCTATATATAAACAGTTACACATACTGTACACTTGTTTAGTACATATGCACTTACTTGGGGATGCTCCTCTCTGGACATAACTTTGCTGTTATCCAGGTCTGGGAGAATTCAGACAAGTGCTGCAGCTACCAGATTGTGGTGCTGTGTGGGGGAGGGGTTCCAGGAATCTTCTGCTTTCTACTGCACCAGGCAAGGAGTCTCTTGTTCTATGACCCCTGAGAGTTTGTGCCATGTTGGAATTGACCAGGGGAGGCATGTTAAGGCCACCATCAGCACTGCAGCATTAGGGACAGAGAGCAGAAAATGAAGCTCAGGAGCTCTGGTAAGCAGACAGCGCCCCCTACACTTTGGGAGTATCATGCGCCCTGTACTTCCTCACAGTACAGCAGCGCAGCGGCCGGCTTAAAAGACAGGAGGAGCTCCCAAGTTCCGACTCCCTTGCTCCTGCATGTTTAATCAGCTGGCCCCCTAACTGCAGTTTAAAGTGCAGCGGTTCAGCTGTCTGCCCGCTGGCTTTCACGGACATTCAGCTGAACAGCAGCACTTAAGAAGGGGGCCCCTTAGATGATGGGGGCCCTGGGCAATTGCCCAGTTTCCCTCCCCTAACGCCGGCCCTGGGACTGAATAAAGTTCAGGAAGGAAGGGTTATTAATAAGAAACTGAACACAAGAACAAGGGGGCACAATCTGAGGTTAGTTGGGGGAAAAATCAAGAACAACATTAGAAAATATTATTTCACTGAAAGAGTAGTAGAAGCTTGGAACAAACTTCCAGCAGAGGTGGTTGATAAATCCACAGTAACTGAATTTAAACATGCCTGGGATAAACATGTATCTATCCTAAGATAACAATAAAGGAATAATAAAAGGGCAGACTAGATGGACCAGGTGGCTTTTTCTTCCGTCAATCTTCTATGTTTCTATGTTCTATGTTTCTAAGATTGTTTCCCTTCCTTAACTGTCCTCATTGTTGAACATGTCCTGATTTGTGCCACAAAAAAAACAGCTTTTTCAAATAATTTGATTTCATGATACGGTGTCACAAGATGTCTATCAGTCTGTGTTCGGCCACCTACTGGTTGTGTTTTGAATTGCATCCTGTCAAGAGTTTTGTAAGCATGTCGTTATATCATATAGATTTGGTTTCATAATAAATTGGAGTCTTCAAACAAATTAGAACTTAGATAGGGATAGAAACATTTGTAGGAAAACCACTGTACCCCAAAAACAGCTGTTACTCAGAACAGGAAATCCTTCTATGAATTGAACCAGTAATCAGCAAGTGATGGTCAAAAGAACAACATTTATGCATATATTAGGAATTTAGACGTATTAACATGTTGTAACATTCAAACAATATATATTATAAGGTAGAGAACATCTTCAATGTATTAGTTTCTATGAAATATTGGTCTACTGTTCATATAAAAAATGCTGGCAAGGCCTAGTATAGTAAAATTAGAGCCACATTTAGAAACTTCTACATGAAGCATCCTAAAATATTAGTAAAATGTATTACCCAATGACTTCAAGGATTGACTCTAATCTCTCATATCCGGAGCCTGAAGGCCTCCATAAGCAACATGGCTCATGTTATCGGGCCAAATTCAACAGTGAAAAATATCCAGTACAATATATGTAACACATAACTGGGAAACAGGGAGAATGTATCAGCTGCAATGTAAAATACATCTTGTGGGATTTGTTCAATTTCGTTCAGTTTATTTCTGCTTTTGGGCCGATAACATTTTTGTGAATGAAACAAACAGCAGGGAAGTTATACACAGTAGATTAGAACCAAGGATACTTCCTACACAATGTGACGCTGTTAAACTTTACTGCACAAAGTGAAAATGTCATTCTTCTGTCCAAACTTTGCAGGAGTCCAAGATTCCTAGATTCTCACCACGTCATTCTCATAAATGATATTGCCGCAAAGTGATTGGTTGCTTGCAATGACATCACACATCACTGAAAACAAAGTGCCCTTAGGATTGGTCATCAATATCTGATCAGTGGGGGTCCAACTCCCAGCATCACTGACGATCATCAGCTGTTTGAAGAGGTTGCAGCGTTCCAGCCTGTGGCCTCTTCCTAGACCTGTGACATCACATTCATCAGTCATGACTGACTGGGTCTGGACTGCAATACCAAGCACAGCCACTATACAATGTTCTGAGCTGTGCTTGGTAAGCTGCGAAGAGCCTTCAGAACCACTCTTCAAACATTGGATTGTAAAAGTTCGTATTCACACTACTCCTGATAAAAGATCCACAAAAGGTATGTTTGTGTTGCTCTCATCTTCTCCTACCTAGTGCTGTCAACAGTTTAGCATGGTCGCAACTGCTGACAGATTCCCTTTAGGTTGGCCACAAATTATATAACTTGGTTGGCAGAAATTCAGACTATATCGGAGGTACATTGTCTGCATTTATGTCTGCATATCCATACAATTTATTAGGCAAACATCCTCAAAAAGGGTTGACCTTTTGTCGTAAATTTAGTTAGGATATGTCACAATCCCAGAAACCCAACTATATTGAAATTCGATTTCCAAAAAACATATACCACACATGCCATGGCAGCACTGGTATGCTCAGTGGTTTGCTCAGTGGTTTGCGTGGGGGTGCTAGGATTGAATCTGACCATGAACAACATCTGCATGGAGTTTGTATCTTTTCCCTGTGTTTGTATGGGCTTCTTCCCACACTTCAAAGACACACTGATAGGGAATTTAGGCTAGTTGTAAAATAGTGCCAGAAATCCGGCAGGCTCTTCCGGCAAGAAACAGCCTGCCGGACCTCTGTGCACTCCGGCATTGCCGGACGTTTGTAAGGCTCAGGCCTGCCCCATTTACTATAATGGGGACCGGCAGGTATCCGTCCGCATTCCATCAAATATGGAAGAAAACTGCTGCATATTTGCCGAAATATGGCCAGATCTCCATTATAGTGAATGGGGCCTGATAGAGACTTACAAACCTCCGGCAATGCAAGAGTGCACAGAGGTCCAGCAGGCTGTTCTGGTAGGGAATATCTGATTCTAGGGTGCAAGTAGCATTAGATTGTGAGCTCTATTGCAGACAGCAAGAAAATGTAAAGCATTATCTGTAAAGCGTTGTGAAAATGTCAGTGAGTAAAATAAAACAATGTCAGTCAATGGCAAATATATGCTACTCGAAAAGCATACAGGTGCATATGTCTGCCCATAAGTTTGAAGGGACACAATAGGATGTGCTTTTACTGTTCAAGGGGTTATACTATCGCTAGGATATGCCCCCAATGTCTGATATGTAGGTGCGGATCCCATCTCTGGACTTGCATTTATACTTAGAATGGAACACCGCCCTCCATTCATTCCTATGGGACGGACGGAAGTCCCATTAAAATGAATGGGAGGCACACCATGTAAGCATGGCCACCACTCCATTCACTTCTATGGGGCTGAAGGAAATAGCCGAGCCATCACTTGGCTTTTCAGCACTCCCATAGGAATGAGTGGAGGGCGGTCGCACATGTGTGGTGCACCCTCCGGGATTTTGTGGGCTCCGCTTAAAGTATAGGTACAGGTCCCAGAAGTGGGACTCGCACCTATCAGACATTGGGGGCATATCCTAGCGATATCAGGCATTCTGAAATTGAACAGTTCCCAATCCTTTTTCCAGTTGTCTGTTGAACTGACATCGGAAGAACATCTAATGCACATTAGATGGTCGGGTGGTCCCTCCATAATGAGCCCATTTGGCCAATGTTAGTTTAATGCTTATGGACACCATTACTGAAAAGTGGGTCTCCTCCATTTTTTTTTCCACCCAGGGCCATCCACCAATCTTGACCTTACCTTGTAAATGATAATGTAACAGACAAAAACAAGTCATAGTACCATATATTCAGCAAAATGCCAGTATGTGCTGAGTTTTGCTGCCATAAGCAAATCTATACATTAGGTCAACTATGTTAATTATTAGCAACCTTTGTTCATATTAGGAGGGTAGCTGATACGACTGTTTTTCCTGTTAATAATTGTCATTTATGTCAGTGTAGGCAGACATTATTCTATAGTGCTAAGGAAAAGTTGATGGACAGCATTGGTCTTGGAACCTGTTTAGCCACACTTTTCAATATATCTAATGTTCTTGAACTTAGCTTCAAATGTATTGTTTAATCTGCCAGAGAACCTGACCCTTTGCTTTGCACGGGACACAGTGTGGTAAAGGAACTTCCTTTCATTTAAAATATTGTTCCAAATTACATTACATACTAAAAAGATAAAACCTTGCTATCTCCAACTCAGTTGGTGAACAGTAATGAGACTTATTCATTGGAAGCAACGGGTTTAGATTAGTCCTTTTCTTTTCCAGCATAACTGTGCCTTTGATCACAAAATGACGTCCATATCATTGTCTGGGGTAGCTTTAACCATAGGGCAAATAGCCCACCTGCACAGAGTCAACTGTCAGCAGGCCACCTGGTGGCATCACCTTTTTCAAGTGTATCCACGTCTTCAGAATATGAATACAGTTGAATACTATGATATAGCAGGGTATGGCAGACTCCCTGCCCAACCCTACAGTCTCATAGCCTGTGGTATACAAGGCACAGGTAACTCAACACAGGCCTACTCAATCCCATTGACGGCACAGGCCAAAGGCTGGAAGTCTGAGTTGCTCTGTTTATTGTGGGCAATGAACATTTTATTTTTTTTCAGGAGACATTTTTACTTTGTGGATACTTTGAGGGGGCACTTTGTGTGTGGGGCAGTAAGAGGATAGTTACTATTACTGTGTAAGAGCAGTAAGGGAGCGTCATTACTATGATTTGTGCACTAAGAGCACAAAGGGGTACAATTATTTTGTGTGGCACTATTAGTGTCTGAAGCACAATCTGTTTGGCACTATATTTTTGGTGGTAACTATGGTTTTGAGGGCACCAGGAGCAGCACCATGCACATTAATAAGGTAAACAACAGGATGGTACAAATAAAGGAGCAGTAGGATTGGAAGTTTGTGTAGAGGGTGGATAATAGGTGGGGATGTGCTGGAAAAACAAATGTTCATGGCGGTCTGGATTAGATGGAATAGAAAAGGAAACAAGAGTGGTTTGAATCAGAGAGGATGTCTCCTTTGAAACTGTTTCCATTAATTTGTCTACAAAATTGGCCGAAAATAAATAGTTTGGTTTTTGTAAAGTTTTACTGTGAAGACATTGGAAGATATTGTTGAAGATATTGTTGATGCCTTCATGTGTGATGCCTTCATGCAAATTAAGTTCTGAAGTCAAGAGGGTAGAAACGCAGCTGAAAGAGGTCAAGTTCTCCATGGCTATATCTTGCCTCTTCTGACTTGATTGATGTCTCGGATTACAAACCGGGAGGAAATCTTGCACATTTGCCATTTTTGTTCACTCAGCTTGTAATAACATTAATAATGTTCGCTGGACATCAACCAATGCAGGAGAGGTAAGAATTCATGGAGCCTTAACTTTTATTCATTTTGTCTTTTTGGAGTAATTTCCACCACCCTGACTTCAGGGACTTTATTTGCATATGGTGTGGGGAGGCAACAAAGTTATTTTTTATCATGATGAGGCATCTTTTTGGTCTAATAAGAACATTATTTGGCACTAGTTGGGCCGAACTTTCAAGTATTGGTGGTACTATTCTGACAGGTTCTCTTAAACAAATACTGTACTGGAATATGTATTTATACAGTACAGACACAAGTTTGGACAGACCTTCTCATTCAAAGAGTTTTCTGTATGTTCATGACTATTTAAATTGTACATTTACACTGAAGGCATCAAAACTATGAATTAACACATGTGGAATTATATACTTAACAAAAAAGTGTGAAACAACTGAAAATATGTCTTATTTTCTAGGTTCTTCAAAGTAGCCACCTTTTGCTTTGATTACTGCTTTGCAAATTCTTGGAATTCTCTTGATGAGCTTCAAGAGGTAGTCATCTGAAATGGTATTCCAACAGTCTTGAAGGAGTTCCCAGAGATGTTTAGCACTTGTTGGCCCTTTTGCCTTCACTCTGCGGTCCAGCTCACCCCAAACCATCTCGATTGGGTTCAGGTCTGGTGACTGTGGAGGCCAGGTCATCTGGCGTAGCACCCCATCACTCTCCTTCTTGGTCAAATAGCCCTTACACAGCCTGGAGGTGTGTTTGGGGTCATTGTCCTGTTGATAAATAAATGATGGTCCAACTAAACGCAAACTGGATGGAATAGTATGCCACTGCAAGATGCTGTGGTAGCCATGCTGGTTCAGTATGCCTTCAATTTTGAATAAATCCCCAACAGTGTCACCAGCAAAGCACCCCCACACCATCACACCTCCTCCTCCATGCTTCACGGTGGAAACCAGGCATGTAGAGTCCATCCGTTCATCTTTTCTGCGTCGCACAAAGACACAGTGGTTGGAACCAAAGATCTCAAATTTGGACTCATCAGACCAAAGCACAGATTTCCACTGGTCTAATGTCCATTCCTTGTGTTCTTTAGTCCAAACAAGTCTCTTCTGCTTGTTGCCTGTCCTTAGCAGTGG
Organism: Rhinella marina; assembly: GCA_900303285.1. Taxonomy (NCBI): domain Eukaryota; kingdom Metazoa; phylum Chordata; class Amphibia; order Anura; family Bufonidae; genus Rhinella; species Rhinella marina. The sequence continues at coordinate 13,024 of ONZH01008629.1, forward strand.
TTTCCTAGCAGCTATTTTACCATGAAGGCCTGCTGCACACAGTCTCCTCTTAACAGTTGTTGTAGAGATGTGTCTGCTGCTAGAACTCTGTGTGGCATTGACCTGGTCTCTTATCTGAGCTGCTGTTAACCTGTGATTTCTGAGGCTGGTGACTCGGATGAACTTATCCTCCGCAGCAGAGGTGACTCTTGGTCTTCCTTTCCTGGGGTGGTCCTCATGTGAGCCAGTTTCTTTGTAGCGCGTGATGGTTTTTGCGACTGCACTTGGGGACACTTTCAAAGTTTTCCCAATTTTTCGGACCGACTGACCTTCATTTCTTAAAGTAATGATGGCCACTCGTTTTTCTTTACTTAGCTGCTTTTTTCTTGCCATAATACAAATTCTAACAGTCTATTAAGTAGGACTATCAGCTGTGTATCCACCTGACTTCTGCCCAACACAACTCATGGTCCCAACACCATTTACAGTATAAGGCACGAAATCCCACTTATTAAACCTGACAGGGCACACCTGTGAAGTGAAAACCATTTCAAGTGACTACCTCTTGAAGCTCATCAAGAGAATGCCAAGAGTGTGCAAAGCGGTAATTAAAGCAAAAGGTGGCTACTTTGAAGAACCTAGAATATAAGACATATTTTCAGTTGTTTCACACTTTTTTGTTAAGTATATAATTCCACATGTATTAATTCATAGTTTTGATGCCTTCTGTGTGAATCTACAATTTTCATAGTCATGAAAATACAGAAAACTCTTTGAATGAGAAGGTGTGTCCAAACTTTTGGTCTGTACCGTATATGTACAATCTTACAATAAAAATACCAGAAATGGAATGAAAACCTAAAGCTGAAGAAATCTAATATGTTAATAGTTAATCTAAATGTCTGAAATGATATGTGGCTTTTAGATAGAATGTGACACAACTGGAGTTTGTTTGTTTGTAGCAGTCTCTTTTTCCATATCCTGCTGATTTGAAAGGCCATCAACTTAACAGGACTAGTGGGCTTTGCCCCTCATCTTGAAACCCTAGCTGGCCACTGGGAAACTCTGATTAGAAGATCTTTGAAGTGTACGGCATTTGTCCTGGACTCCACCAGTCCAGGCCATCATAACAAGCGGTCCAGTCTTCCACACTTCTTTTCAATTACCTGTTTATTATTATGTAATCACTATGTATGGCACTGTTATTTCTTCACCATAGCATTTTGGGGGTTATTGGAGAGCACAGTGGACACGGTATTGGAGGTAGCAGCAGGATCCCATTGTTTGGGCAATAGGAGGGGAAGGATGATAGAAAAGTGAGGAATCTAAGATGTCTGTGTGCCAAACTCTGCAGAGAAAAGACGTCATGGCAATCTGGGCCTATTGGAGAAGATAATGAAAGAGAACTTGTATAATCATAGGCAATATCACTGGAAGTAGGTATGCAGTGCTGCATACTGCTGTATGTTTAGTATTTCTGAATATAATGTCCGTCCAAGTATGCAATCAGCACTGGGGCAGGGGAGGGGTAGGTTGGTTGGGGAATTTGGCACATATGCATTGGGGCTTGGCCCCTCCTCTTGAAATCCTACCAATGCCCCTGCTGGCCACTACCGTACACACACTGGATTGAGCCATAGTTCTGGGGATGATTAACAGCACCAAAGCTACTGACGAACAGCTGATTGGCAGAGGTGCAGGATTTCAGACCCATGCTGATTTGAAAGGCAATCAATTTAAAAGGACTGGAAAATCCCTTTAACACCATAATCTATAAATGATATTGTGCAGCCATGCTATAAAAGTGGAATTATTAAAAAAAGACTCTGCACTATAAATTAAACATCACAACATTTTAATTTTACTAACACTATTCTAAGCATTGTTTACTTGGTAGTACTCATTACTGCTTGAAGTTATATATAAAAATTTAATAGCATACTCCTAATGACTCTTCTAACATTAATTCTACATTCTACATATTTAGTTCTTACTTGCTTTCAATTAATGTTAAGACTTAAAAGGGTTGTTCCACGAAAAATATTCTACAGTTTTCAAACCAGCACCTGGATCTGAATCCTTTTGTAATTGCATGTAATTAAAAATTTAGCACAGCCACTGAGTTATTCAATAAAATGTATCTGTACAGCGCCACCTGCTGGTTTTTTTTTTTCTTATTTCTTTGACCTGCTAACTGAGATGGCTGCACATGCTCAGTTTCATCTTTCAACTGCCTCCTGAGCTGTGATAGGGAGAGCATGGACATGCCCCCTTAGCTGCAGCAGAAAATATACTCCCCTTGAACTGCCAGCTTGATATAAATCTAGCAGAGCAATGAGATGAGATCCAGATGAGATATGTGGATCCATGTGAGGATCATGGGATAACCCCTTTAATGGGGCCATTTTCAGTGATATTTTGATAAACAGCATTTTGATGAGACTGTCTCTTTAAGAAAACATACTGTATTTCAGTTCATCTGGTTTCATATCATTATACTCGTCACTGTTTACAATCATTTTGAGTTCATTTTTGTTTTCAGGGCTTAAATAAATTATTTCCAAACTTTTCTTCCCTTAGGACCTGTAAACAAAGTACGGGTATCATAGGAATTCATATACAAATTCTATAAACATATCATCACTGACTATGCGAATTGTTGGGTCACAGGGGAAACTCTGATTAGAAGATCTTTGAAGTGTATGCCATTTGTCCTGGACTCCACCAGTCCAGACCGTCATGATAAACGGCCCAGTCTTCCTTACTTCTTTTCAATTACCTGGTTATTATTATGTAATCTCTATGTAGGAGACACAGTTTCTGGTTCTGTAAGGATTCGGTTCAATGTGCAAGTATATTAGTAGGGCCCTGACTTTCCTTCGGGTTATTGGTCCCATCTTCTCAAATTTTAACACTGCATAGAGAAGAATATGTAAAAGTGAAGTACTGTGTCTGTTGCCTGGATTTCCAAGGCTACAGCTTATTTGTAACTGCTGACATTAATGGTTCTATCTAGAGATGAGCGAATCTATTTGCCTCGTAGATTCCATCAGATTCACTTCGTATTATTCGTAAATGTTCTCAAAATTTTGAACGCTAACGCTACGTACGCAATGTATGCATTCTTCTTGCCCCATCCCCCCAAAGTGGGAAAATGACAATACGTCCCCTCAAGAGCGGAAAAATGAAGATATGCCCCCCTCAGAAGCGGGAAAAAACAGCCCGGCCCACAGGGAACTAACTATTTGCACATATAGGGAGTGAAGACTCCTCCCTCATTACTCCACCCTCCGTTCAAGCCAGTGGTGAACAAGATCCACAGCATGGCGAAGCAACTGCGACCAAAGTTGGGGTAAATGGTCTTTGGGAAAGAGTACCCCAAACCACCGCCCGCTCCAGAGATCACAGTGTCACAATTGCGCAAGACAGTCTCACCTCCTCACCTCACGGCTCCTGAGACGATATTCGCGGCTGCTGCGGCTAGTGTGGTGGAGATGGCTGGAGTGTCCGCTTCGCTGCCCAGGAGGAGAACAACAACACCTTCCATGCGGCAGAATCCGATTGTGCCAGCATCAGTGACGACCCATGCCCAGACCCTATGGGACTACAAGAATGCAGTGGAGGACTGGGTCATCCAAGTACTGGACCATCCAAGGCCGGAAGACCCTACACTGGAGTGACAAAAGGGAACTGTTCTGTGGTTTTCAGTTGAGCGAGGCTCTGGCTTCCTGGCAGATGACGAGGACGGCAAGGAGTACTTTGTGGGCCGCAGGTCAGTGAAAAGGCCGTACCTGCCCCAACCCCGTCACAGCCTGTACGTGGGGGATCAGGTGGAATACACCCCCATGGCATCCCTGAAAGGCCCCTTTGCTACCGGGGTTACCGTATTATCTAAGTCCCTAGTCCCTACATCACCACCTGAAGTTTGGCCGGAGGAACCACCAGGCGAAGGACGCGTGCACTGCCTACAGGAGTCACCAGATGGCACCCTCCGTTTCAGGGAGAAGCCACAGCCGGAGCCTCTGATCACCGGACTGCCACCACCACCACCACTATCACAATCCTTTCAGCTGGGTCAGCTGACGGCAACATTGTTTACGTTCTAGTCCACGGTGATCCACCAGTACCAACTACCCTGGAAAATGAAGTCAGCAGCAGCCAGGGGAGCTGGGACTTCTTCCCTGGGTGCAAACTTGCCTCAACTGATGCAGCTAGAAATCCTTACCCCAGCTATATCGGCCGGAGAATCCCGAAAAGTAAAGGCGCAAGTGGCTGCAGCGCTCACCAACGTGACCACCACCCGGACCCGGTCAAGTCCGACTTCTGGCAGAAGAGGGCAGTGGAGCTCCACCACGGCAGCCAGCTTGGCCTACAGGAGGCAGTAGCGTCCTCTGATCTCATTCAGTAGTAGTTCAAGCGAGGAGAACTTCAGGTCCCTCATCTGAGGAACCCTTCTACTGGCTGAGTGATTTAAAGGACTGCACCTGATGGGTGAGAGCTAGTTGGCACTTGTTTTGTTTAGTTTGTATTGCCCCCTGTTTGACTCTCACCCAGATGGACATGGCTTGGCAGGACTCCGCCCCCCCATTCTGCAGAAAATTACCAGTTGTGCCTAAGCACGCCTATTTTCCTCTCCCCCCCCCCACCTTCTCAGGTTATTTGGGAGCCCCCTTTGCAAAGAGGGTTCTCTATTTGCTGCTATTTTATATTATCCATGTGGATTACACGTTACCTGTTTGGATTGCAAAATTACCTCACGTGGATTACAATTGAATTTTGACTGTGTTCCAGTGTTTTATCATGCCAAGCAGCCACCAGGAGAGACTCAAACGTATATATATATTGAAATGTGAAAATTGCAAATGTGAAATTGATTGCACTGAAATGTTTGCATAATTGTATTTGCTGTATTTTAGCAATAATGTTTTTACAGGTTCAGCAACGTTCAAGCACTTGTGTGTATTCTTTTTCAGGTACTGCAATGTGTCCTATTATGCACTTATTGTACAGTGTTTTTTAGTAAATTATGCACTTAGCAAGATAGCTAGCACCTTACTTCTCTACCTCATATGGACTGCCCCTAAAGACTGTACGCCGTAGCCTAGCCTTGTGCATATGACGTAATCGCGAGTCAATAGTACGCTAAGGATTAGTACGTACTTTGTACGCTAATGCTTACGTATTGTGTTCTTTTAACAACACTGACTGTATGTTCGTAATTTGTGTAGGAATGTTCGCAAAACAACGATTATTTTTTAATGCAAATTCGACCGAATAAATTCGGATTAAGAACGAATCTTGTCAGAAATTTGTTGATTATTCGCTGAAGCGAATTTTGGATGATTCACTCATCTCTAGTTCCATCACTTGCATTCAAACCAATGGGGACATTAAAGGCAATATTATGAATATCCATCTTACCACATATTTTGTGTGAAGGATATTTTAACCATATGTATATTCACTTTTAAATTATTTCTTATGTCAAGTTCTGCAGTGATGTCATTGTTATGTCACAGAAACAGGAAAATGCATGCATACACCAGGATGATAAAGATAGTGATATCACAATAGAGAGATAATAAACTATAGTGATCTAACTGGAAGGTATAATAAACAGTGATGTCACAGTAAGGTATAATAAACAATGATGCCACTGCACAGGAATGATAAACACAGTGATATCATTATACAGGGATAATAAGCACAGTGATGAAACAGTACAGGGAACATTAATACAGTGATGTCACAGCACAGGGAATAAACATAGTGAGGTCACAATGCAGGGCTAATACCCTATATAATAGGCCCTACCAAATAAATCACTAGTATCAAAAATGGCAAATGGTAGTGTAGGGCCCTGTTACAAATTATACATTGAGGCCCAGGAGTTTCAAGTTACAGTATACATTTCCTATATTTCCCTTATTTTTTGTATTGATACTTAATTCTAGAGATAGATTGGCCAATACAGTGAAATTTACCGGGGAAGGAGGGGATGGGGGCCAAGCTCATTGACAGCTATTGATTGCTACCACAGAGGGAAAACATTTGGGGCAATATATTGTGCTGCACTGGACTATAATATTGCTGACCCCACCTACTTGTGTTGCCCTGCTCCAACAACATGGGGCCACTTTAGTTTTTTTGTTTGTTTTTGTTTTCCAGGGCCACTATAAGTTCCCAGTACTCCCCTACTTACCTCTAAATGTAATTTTTTTAATCAATATGGCCTCTTTTACATTCATCTGCAATATGTAAAATACAGTTACTGTACATGACATGTATATTTTCTCAGATGTCAATAAAGTGCTGAGATGGGAAATCGAAAGTTGTTTGCATACAGATTAGCTGGCAGGAAGTAACCAGTCACAAACTTCATTGATGAAATCATTGTTTACTGTTAATCCATCCTGAGATTGCAACTGACAAAACACATACAAATATACAAACCGCATAGACCTCCAGCTACACCCTGGAGAGCTGCATTTGTCCCTTATACATGAAGCAACCTAAATGCTTCAACTTAAAGGAAATGTGTCGCCAAAATTGTTATCTGCCAGTTATAATCAGAGTAAAACTAATCTGTTAATAATAATAATGTTTTTATTTTCTGATTATAGATTTTTTTTTTTAATTTTATGTCCTGAACATGATTATGAGGCGGCCCCCTTGCCAGAGCTGTTTTTAACAGCATTTCCACAGCATTGCTTTACGACAGCCCCATGGGCCGTAGACACAATGGTCAGGGGGGACCTCATTGACTTCTTTGGGAGACTTTTCTAGGCCTGCTCTGTGACTTGTGCAGAGGTCATTGTACAAGGAAAGAATAGATAAGCTCTGACAATCACCTATTGTGAATGGTGGATCCCGACTTATCTGTATACAGAGATGGTATCATTATAGTGATTTGTACAAACCAAGAGGTGATGCCAATTATTAGACATAGAGGCCAGTGCAAAAACTGCAGGATTTCTAGTTTTAGTTTAAATATAAAAAGTGACGTGGAAAATTAAAAATAACATAATCAAAAACTGTTTAAAAATGTTAAACATAAAAAAGGGATTTAACCCTTAGAGTCCCAGTGCCATACATGTACGGCGCTCTGATCGGCCGGGTGCAGGAGCTGCGCACACCCGATCAGCGGCAGGGGTCCGGCTGTGCCCAGGTGCCGGACCCCTGCTGAATGCGCCAGCATCGGTGAAAACACCGATGCCGGCGCATTAACCCTTCATGTGCCGCGGTCAGCCCTGACCGTGGCACATGTGGTGTGCGGGAGTTAATTCATTCAGGATGGCGAGCGGGGGGCCATCAGGTCCCCGCGGTGCTGTGACAGGGACCCGATGGCTCGGATAGCAGCCCGATGCCTTCCTTAGGCATCGTGGCTGCTATCCCTGCGTGCCTGTGCGACCCAGCCCCCTGGATCGCACAGGAAGCAGGCTGTAAGTGTATTACACTGAGTAATACACTTACAGCCAATGCATTACAATACAAAAGTATTGTAATGCATTGTAAAGGGGATCAGACCCCCAAAAGTAAAAATAAAATGGACAAAAAAGTTAAAAAATAAAGTTTCCTAAAAAAAATAATAATAAAAGTTTCAAGTAAAAAAAAACAAAACGCCATTTTCCAAAAAAAAAGTAAAAAAAAAATTGTAAAAAAAAGGTAAAAAAAGAAAGATAAACATATTAGGTATCGCCGCGTCCGTATCGACCGGCTCTATAAAAATATCACGTCATCCACCCTGCCAGGTGAACGCAGTAAAAAAAAAAAAAAAAGTGCCAAAACAGACATTTTTTTTGGTCACCTTCCCTTACAAAAAGTGTAATAGCAGGCGATCAAAAAGGCGTATTTATCCCAAAATGGTACCAATCAAACCGTCATCTTGTCCCGCAAAAATGATACCCTACCTGAGACAATTGCCTGAAAAATAAAAAAAAATATGGCTCTCTGAAAATGGCAACACAAAAAAAGATTTTATTCTGTTCAAAAATAAATCTAATGTGTAAAAATTTCCAAAAATAAAAAAGTTAGACATATTGGGTACCGCCGCATCCATAACAACCTGCTCTATAAAAATATTACATGAGATGGCCCCCCAGGCGAATGCTGCAAAAAATAAAAAATAAAAACTATGCCAAAACAACCATTTTTTTCCCTCTTGCCTCACAAAAAGTGTAATAGCAGGCGATCAAAAAGGCGTATTTATCCCAAAATGGTACCAATCAAACCGTCATCTTGTCCCGCAAAAATGATACCCTACCTGAGACAATTGCCTGAAAAATAAAAAAAAATATGGCTCTCTGAAAATGGCAACACAAAAAAAAAATATTTTATTCTGTTCAAAAATAAATCTAATGTGTAAAACTTTCCAAAAATAAAAAAGTTAGACATATTGGGTATCGCCGCGTTCGTAACAACCTGCTCTATAAAAATATTACATGAGATGGCCCCCCAGGCGAATTCTGTAAAAAAAAAATACAAAAAAACTATGCCATAACAGCCATTTTTTTCACCTTGCCTCACAAAAAGTGTAATACCACACGATCAAAAAGGCGTATTTACCCCAAAATGGTACCAATCAAACCGTCATCTCGTCCCACAAAAAATGAGCCCCACATAAGACAATAACTCAAAAAAATAAAAATCAATGGCTCCCGCAAACCAATCCATCAAAATCTGTGTTGTAAAATCCATATGGCGCTCCTTCTGTTCTGGGTCCTGCCATGTGCCCCCACAGCAGTTTACCACCACATATGGGGTGTTGCCGTATTCAGGAGAGAATGGGTAACAAATTATGGGGTGCTTTTCTCCTGTTACCCCTTGTGAAAATGAAAACTTTGGGGCTAAAGCAACATTTTATTGGAAGAAATGAAACTTTTTATTTTCACAGCCAAGTGTTTCCAAATTCCGTAAAACACTTAGGGGGTCAAAGTGGCCAGTACCCCCCTTAATATATTTGTTGAAGGGTGTAGTTTCCAAAATGGGGTCACTCTTTCAGGGTTTCCACTGTAGGGGTACGCCAGGGTCTCTCAATTACAAAATGGTGCCTAAAAACTATTCTAGCAAAATCTGCCCCCAAAATCCGTATGGCGCTCCTTTCATTCTGACCACTGCCACAAACCCATAGAGACGTTTACCACCACATATGGGGTATTTCTGTAAACTGCATAATTTAGAGCAATGTATATTGAGGTTTAGTTTGCTGTTAACCCTTGCTGTGTTGCAAGAACAAAATTATTAACATGAATAATCTACCAAAAAAGTGAAATTTTGAAATTTCACCTCCATTTTCCTTTAATTCTTGTGGAACACCTCAAGGGTTAATAAAGTTTGTAACATCAGTTTTTCATAACTTGAGGGGTGTAGTTTCTAAAATGGGTTAATTTATGGGGGGTTTCCATTAGGTAAGCCTCACAAAATCACTTTATAACTGAATTGGTGCTCAAAAATATGGTTTGAGAAATTTTGTTGAAAATTTGAAAAATTGCTTCTAAAATTCTAAGCCCTCTAACTTCCTAAAAAAATAAAATGACATTTACAAAATGATGCCAACATAAAGTAGACATATGGGGAATGTTAAGTAATATCTATTTTTGGAGGTATTACTATGTATTTTAAAAGTGGAGAAATTGACATTTGGAAATTTGCTAATTTTTCAAAATTTTTGGTAAATTTGGGATTTTTCATAAATAAGGGTGAAATATATTGACTCAAATTTATGACTGTCATGAAGTACAATGTGTCACGAGAAAATAATCTCAGAATGGCCTAGATAAGTAAAAACGTTCTAAAGTTATTACCACATTTTGGAAACTACACCCTTCAACGAATATATTAAGGGGGTACTGACCACTTTGATCCCCGTTTTAAGGAATTTGGAAACATTTGGCTGTGAAAATGAAAAGTTTCATTTCTTCCAATAAAATGTTACTTTAGCCACAAATTTTTCATCTTCACAAGGGGTAACAGGAGCAAAGCACCCCATAATTTGTTACTCATTTTCTCCTGAATACGGCAACACCCCATATGTTGTGGTAAACTAATGTGGGGGCACATGGCAGGACTCAAAACAGAAGGAGCGCCATATGGATTTTACAACACAGATTTTGATGGATTGGTTTGCGGGAGTTATTGTCTTATGTGGGGGCTCATTTTTTGCGGGACGAGATGGCGGTTTGATTGGTACCATTTTGGGGTACATAAGACTTTTTGATTGCTTGGTATTACACTTTTTGTGAGTCAAGGTGAAAAAAAATAGCTGTTTTGGCATGGTTTTTAAAAAAATTTTTTTTACAACATTCACCTGGGGGGCTATCTCATGTAATATTTTTATAGAGCAGGTTGTTACGGACGCGGCGGTACCCAATATGTCTAACTTTTTTATTTTTGGAAAGTTTTACACATTAGATTTATTTTTGAACAGAATAAAATCTTTTTTTTGTGTTGCCATTTTCAGAGAGCCATATTTTATTTATTTTTCGGGCGATTGTCTCAGGTAGGGTATCATTTTTGCGGGACAAGATGACGGTTTGATTGGTACCATTTTGGGATAAATACGCCTTTTTGATCGCCTGCTATTACACTTTTTGTAAGGGAAGGTGACCAAAAAATGTCTGTTTTGGCACGTTTTTTTTTTTTTTTTTTTTTACTGCGTTCACCTGGCGGGGTGGATGACGTGATATTTTTATAGAGCCGGTCGATACGGACGCGGCGATACCTAATATGTTTATCTTTCTTTTTTTACCTTTTTTTTACAATTTTTTTTACCTTTTTTTGGAAAATGGCGTTTGTTTTTTACTTGAAACCTTTATTATTTTTTTCAGGAAACTTTATTTTTTAACTTTTTTTTTTACTTTATTTAACTTTTGGGGGTCTGATCCCCTTTACAATGCAGTACAATACTTTTGTATTTTAATTAGGGATAAGCGAACTTTTGAAAAGTTCGGTTCGCTTCGCTTCGGCGAACTTTCGTGAAGTTCGGATTCGTACGAACCGAACCTAAAACGAACCTTGCTATAACATCTGAATAATTGCTGCTACAATAATGGGAGTCTGATATAGTTTCGTTTACTTGCAGTTGCTGTTACAATGAAAAAAGTGGAAAAAATCCAAGTGACTTCAACAACGGCGACGCAAAATATACGCATATTTGAGAATTTACACTAATGCGTACGCTAATGCGAACATTGCCGCACAAATAACGAACATACAGTGTAGCGTTGTCAAAGGTACGCTACTTAACTGAATATGTACGCATTAGCGCACGCATACACTGCGTCTGCGATCATTCCTACTCAAGTAACGAACATACAGTCTAGCGTTGTCAAAGGTACGCTACTTAACTGAATATGTACGCATTAGCGTACATTCTCAATAAATATGCGTATATTTTGCGTCGCTGTTATTTTAACCAGATTTGTTACGAAATTTCTCAAAATTCGGTTCGGTGACGAACCAAACTTTTGGGAAAGTTCGTAACAAATCTGGTTCGTTACAGTTCGGTTCGCTCATCCCTCATTGTAATGCATTGGCTATAAGTGTATTACTCAATGTAATACACTTACAGCCTGCTTCCTGTGTGATCCAGGGGGCTGGATCGCACAGGCACGCAGGGATAGCAGCCACAATGCCTAAGGAAGGCATCGGGCTGCTATCCGAGCCATCGGGTCCCCGTCACAGCAGCGCGGGGACCCGATGGCCCCCTCGCCATCCAGAATCCCTGAACTCCCGCACACATGTGCCGCGGTCAGCGCTGACGCACATGAAGGGTTAATGCGCCGGCATGCTGGCGCATTCAGCAGGGGTCCGGCACCTGGGCACAGCCGGACCCCCGCCACTGAGCTGCGCCCGCCCGATCATAGCGCCGTACATGTACGGCGCTGGGAGTCTAAGGGTTAATGTGGAAACTAAAAACATTGTTTCTGGCCAGCAGATCATGCTGTGTAAACAGGGATCTGCTGCCCAGAAATAATGAAAATGTATGGAGACAAACAATTCCTGCAGTGGTCGCTTATCCCCATAAAAAATGCAGCTCTTACCTCTGATAATGAGCAGGCAATTATTGGGAAGGAATGATTCATTCACGATAATTGCCTGCTGAGTCAGCCCATGTAAAGGGGCCTATACTGTACCCACTTTTGTGCCCCTGAGAAAGATAGGATAACTGCAGCTATCTCACTCAAGCTTCTTCACAAATCAAACCGAATCTTTAAAGATTCGCTCATTTGTAATCTCGAGAAAATGGGATAAAAATTAGGCTGAGTTCACACTTCAATTATTTGATCAGTTATTTCAATCAGTTATTGTGAGCCAAAACCAGTAGTGAGGCCTCCTCAGAGATAAGGTATAGTGATATGATTTGCACCTATTCTGTGTTTTTGACCCGCACCTGGTTTTGGTCTCACAATAACTGATGGAAATAACTGAAGTGTGAATTTGGCCTTACTGTAGATGATTACACACATTTACAAAGTAATTAAAGCCATCATACAGTCAGTATTCTATAGCCAGTAAAAAAGATGAAAGGTTTTTTTTAGGGTTTAGAAAAAAGGGGTAAAAACAGTTCCCCTCTTGTCCATGAGCTGTGTCTGCAATTAGGATTGGACAGTAATACCCGTCACAGCCTATAGACATAAGAGACACTGGGGTCATTTATCAAACTGGTGTAAAGGAGAACTGGCTTAGTTGCCCATAGCAACCAACCATATTCCACCTTTCCTTTTTCAAATCTCCCTTGGAAAATGAAAGGTATAATCTGATAGATTTCTATGGGCAACTAAGCCAGTTCTACTTTACACTGGTTTAATAAATCTCCCCCCACTGTTTCTGAAAAACAAAAAATAGACCTTTTTTCCATGATAATCCTTGACAACTGTTTTAGGCTAAGATCACATCAACGTTTAGCCTTTCCATTCTCCCGCTCCGTTATAGGAGCAGGAGAACGGAAAGGATGGATTCGGTACATAACTGAGCTGAATGGAGCCTACATGCCCCATAGACTATAATGGGGTCCGTTAAGTTTCCTCTCAGAGGAAGATTTTTGAAGCAGAGACAAAAGTCCTGCAGGCACAACTTTTGTCTCCGCTCCAAAATCATCTTCTGAGGGGTCCGTAGGCTCCGTTCAGCTCAGTTATGTCCCGAATACGTCCTTTCCGTTCTCCTAATCCAATAACGAAGCAGAACGGAAAGGCTGAGCGCTGATGTGAACTCAGGCTTAGCTATTCAGAGAACACTGAAAAGGAAACAGAGAATGTTAAATTAAGACGCCAATAATCAGGCAGGAAATAGTCTGTTTATTGATGAAATCATTGTTTGCTATACAAATGTCTCCTGACAAAAGAGAAATGCAAATACGAAAAGCCTGCAGAAGACATCTAACTACATTATGTAAGGGTGCCAAAACTGTCAACCTTCATGAGAGGCCTTCACACAGCTTCCATGCATCTGAACTTGTGATTAACATAATCCGTTCACTGTGGTATGATCATGTATATATATTATACACAAAGAGTTAAAGGGGTATTCCGGTAATCTGAAGTTAACATGTATACACAGTAGACGTTGTAACAGATCTGTGGAGGGGGGAGGTCTAACGCTGTGACCTCTATCTAGGGAATGGGAACACAATACCCCTCAGGGTCCCTTGAAATGAACAGAGAGCCAGGTCAGGCATGGACACAGAATTAGACGAGCACTCACCTATCTCCAGCAGTCCTGTATATAGAATTGAATAGCATTGCACATGTTTAATTTGTCGCTTTGGTAATTTCAGGGGCCCTGCCAGGTACTGGATCCCAGCAGTAAATCCCACACATATATAATATTTATCCCTTATCCTGTGGATTGGAGATTACTTCAAATCACCAGAATACTGACCAATGCCAAATCGTGTCAAGGCTTCAGTAAAATGACATCTCCTGCATGCCTAGATGAAATGGCAAGTTTGATACATCTGATGTTACAGTGTCCAAAATTACACTGCTTTTGCCAATGTAGTATAAAAATATGAAATATGCTGGAAAAAACATTAGAACGAAAGATTTGTGTTTTGGGAAGTATCAAGCTTTGGTGTCTTCATGTCTAGGAATCTGAAGATTGCAATATTGAAGTCTTTGGTAGCTAAGATAAAAAAAAATACAGAACTGGATGTTCAATAATATACCTTTAGTTGCAAAAGGGAGAAAAAAAAAGGCTCAAATGGAAAAAATAAATACAGCAAAACAGTAATAACGGTACCACATTTCCTCGTAATGATCTAGGATATCTTCTTTCAGAACAATGATGATTTTTTTTTTGTCTTTTCTTTCTTTATGGGTAAGTCCTCCTGGACATGACCACATTCATTTTGCAGATCTGCAATATGTAGGCCATGCATACTGAGACACTGTTTTACAAAAAAAAATACAAATTTTATGAACCACAATGTCTTTTACAGTCAGTGTCTTACATACAGTGCCTTGCGAAAGTATTCAGCCCCCTGGAACTTTTCAACCTTTTGCCACATTTCAGGCTTCAAACAAAAAGATATAACATTTTACATTTTTGGTGAAGAATCAACAACAGGTGGGTCAAAATTGTGAATTGGAACAAAATTTATTGGATCATTTAAACTTTTTTTGTAATAATAAAACTGAAAAGTGGGGCGTGCAAAATTATTCGGCCCATTTACTTTCAGTTCAGAAAACTCACTCCAGAAGTTCATTGAGGATCTCTGAATGATCCAATGTTGTCCTAAATGACTGATGAAGATAGAATCCACCTGTGTGTAATCAAGTCTCCGTATAAATGCACCTACTCACAGACTTCTTCCAACACACAGGGGTTTTAACCCCTTCCCGCCCAGCGCTGTACATTTACGGTGCTGCGGGAAGTGACTTCCAGCCTAGCGCCGTAATACTACGGAGCGCTGATCGGGTGGGTGCAGGAGCTGCGCCCGCCTGATCAGCTGCGGGGGACCGACTGTGCCCAGTAGCCGGACCTCTGCTGTATGCGTCGGCATCGGTGAAAACACAGATGCCGGCGCATTAACCCTCGATGTGCCGCGGTCAGCGCTGACCGTGGCACGTGCGATCCTTGGTGCGGGAAAGATAGTCCATCGGGTCCCCGCGCTGCTGTGACGGGGACCCGATGGCTTGGATGGCAGCCCGATGCCTTCCTTAGGCATCCGGCTGCCATCTACGGAAGCCTGGGAGTTCCAGCCCCCTGGATCTCACAGGCAGTGAGCTGTAAGTGTATTACTGTGAGTAATACACTTACAGCCAATGCATTACAATACAGAGGTATTGTAATGCATTGTAAAGGGGATCAAACCCCCAAAAGTTAAAAAAAAGTGTGGTAAAAAAGTGAAAAAAGTTAAAAAATAAATAAAGTTTAAAAAAATAAATAAATAAAAGTTTCAAGTAAAAAAAAATCGCCATTTTCCCAAAATAAAGTTTTAAAAAATTGTAAAAAAAAAGGCAAAAAAAGAAAAGTAGACATATTAGGTATCGCCGCGTCCGTATTGACCGGCTCTATAATAATATAAAATGATCCACCCCACCAGGTGAACGCAGTAAAAAAAACAGTGCCAAAACAGCCATTTTTTGGTCACCTTCCCCACAAAATGTGTAATAGCATGCGATCGAAAAGGCGTATTTACCCCCAAATGATACCAATCAAATCGTCATCTCGTCCCGCAAAAAATGAGACCCTACCTAAGACAATCGCCCAAAAAATAAAAAAATATGGCTCTCAGAAAATGGCAACACAAAAAAAAGATTTTATTTTGTTCAAAAATGCATCTAATGTGTAAAGCTTACCAAAAATAAAAATGTTAGACATATTGGCTATCGCCGTGTCTGAAACAATATCGCCATGTCCGAACCAACCTGCTCTATAAAAATATTACATGAGATGGCCCCCCAGGTGAATGCTGTAAAAAAACTTTTAAAAAAACTATGCCAAAACAGCCATTTTTTGTCACCTTGCCTCACAAAAAGTGTAACACCAAGCGATCAAAAAGTCTTATGTACCCCAAAATAGTACCAATGAAACGGTCACCTCATCTCGCAAAAAATAAGACCCCACATAAGACAATAACTCAAAAAATAAAAACCAATGGCACCCGCAAACCAATCCATCAAACTGGATTCCTGCCATGTGTCCCCACAGCAGTTTACCACCACATATGCGGTGTTTCCGTATTCAGAAGAAAATGGGAAACAAATTATGGGGTGCTTTTGCTCCTGTTAGCCTTTGTGAAAATGAAAAATTTGGGGCTAAATCAACATTTTATTGGAAGAAATGAAACTTTTCATTTTCACAGCCAAGTGTTTCCAAATTCCGTAAAACGCTTAGGGGGTCAAAGTGGTCAGTACCCCCCTTAATATATTCTTAGAAGGGTGTAGTTTTCAAAATGGGGTCACTTTTTGAGGGTTTCCGCTCTAGGGGTACATCAGGGTCTCTCAATTACAAAATGATGCCTAAAAACCATTCTATCAAAATCTGCCTCCAAAATCTGTATGGCGCTCCTTTCATTCTGACCATTGCCACGTGCCCATAGAGTAGTTTACCACCACATATGGGGTATTTCTGTAAACTGCAGAATCAGAGTAATGTATATTGAGGTTTAGTTTGCTGTTAACCCTTGCTGTGTTGCAAGAAAAAATCGATTAACATGAAAAATCTGCATAAAAATGAAATGTTGAAATTTCGCCTCCATTTTCCTTTAATTCTTGTAGAACACCTAAAGGGTTAACATAGTTTGTAACGTCAATTTTAAATAATTTGAGGGGTGTAGTTTCTAAAATTGGGTCATTTATGGGTGGTTTCCATTACGTAAGCCCCTCAAAATCACTTTATATCTGAATTGGTGCTTAAAAAAATGGTTTTGGAAATTTTGTTTAAAATTTGAAAAATGGCTTCTAAACTTCTAAGCTTTCTCACGTCCTAAAAAAGTAAAATGACATTTATAAAATGATGCCAATATAAAGTAGACATATTGAGAATGTAAAATAATAACTATTTTTGGAGGTATTACTATGTATTTTGAAAGTAGAGAAATTGAAATTTGGAAATTTGCTAATTTTTCCAAATTTTTGCTAAATTTGCTATTTTTTTATAAATAAAAATGAAATGTTTTGTCACAAATTTACTACTGTCGTGAAGCACAATATGTGACGAGAAAACAATCTCAGAATGGCCTGGATAAGTAAAAGCGTTCCAAAGTTATTACCACATAAAGTGACACATGTCAGATTAGCAAAAAATGGCCTGGGCAGGAAGGTGAAAACAGGCCCAGGGTAGAAGGGGTTAAAGCCCAACACAGCTTTATTTTTGCTCTTCAGCACAAAACAAACAAAGCCAAACAAACACCTGCCCGGCTGGGCTCTGACTAACACAGGTTCTCTAGCTCACCTAGAAAAAACGCCGTTCACATACAGCTTTTAGATGTGGCTTCCTCAGCCGTCTGGTCCAACAGCCTCCTGGCTGTGACCTCACCAGCACCTTTGGGGGGAGATGGTCCAGCAGTCCTCCCGACTCTGACCGTGCGACCCTCTAGGCATAGGAGTCGCTGGGCTCCCCAAACTTAAGGCTATACCAAGCCTTGTGGCCCCTCAGCCCTCCTGGCTGAGACCACACAGAGCCTCCGCAGGCTCCAGCCTCTCAGGCTTCCTCAGCCTTTCTCTCTCAGGCTTCCTCAGCCTTGTGGCTCCCCAGCCCTCCTGGGTGGGATCACACGGGCCCTCTCCAGGTCTGTTCCCTGGGGCCCTCTCTCTCTCCCTCATACACTGCAGGTTAATTTATCCCTGCGTAATTGAGCCAGCTGGCCTCACCTGGGGCCAGGGAAAACCTGTGAGGTATTAGGGGTGTGTGGACTGGAAGACTCTTACTTCCAACCTGTCTCCCAGTCCAAGAAATCCAGTCCAAGCACTTTAAACAAAACCAGCTCCAGCAACTATGCCTTGCTGAAGCTATACTACTTCTGGATTTCAGTTCTCACCAGGCTAAACTGAACAACTGGGTGAGATACACACCCCCACCACACATCTACCATGCACTTTACTGTACACATCACCACACAATATATATATACATTTTGGGCACTTCCATCTACAGTGCAAGTGAAAATTGCAATCTTTCCATATGTTGTGTCAGGGTGTAAAGTCAGCCCTTCTATTAATATGCTATACTTTCTGGTTTTAAAAACACCCTATATGTGGCCCTATTTTTTTCCTGAATGTATGAAAGGGCTCTGGAGCAAAAGTGGGGGGCTCTGGAGCTCTGGAGTGTTGATAACTGTAGGGGCTCTGGGATGAAATTATAAATGGACCCCTGAGAAGTGACAACATTTTAGAAACTCTGCTTCTCCTGGTATTTAGGGGTTGAGTGAACATTTTGACTCCACAGATTTTTTGCAGAAATTGATGTGCAGTGGACCATGCAAAATTAAAATTGCAATTTTTCCACAGATGTAGCATTTCAGTGCCCAATATGTTGTGGCCAGCTGGTGCCGTCAGAGACTCACACCACACTTCAAGAAGTTTTACTCAGTATGGAAGTGCCATAAATGTGGGTGTAAGCTGCTGTATGGGTGCACATTAGAGCTCAGAAAGGAAGGAGCACCATTTGGCTTTTGGAGGACGGATTTTGCTGGTGGAATGGTTTTTGGCTCCTACATCACATTTTCAGAGACCCTGAGGTACCCATACAGTGGAACCCCAACATTTTGTTTTATTTTTCTGGTGATCTCTTCCTCTCTTCTGTGAGAGGTCATTTTTATGGAACAAGTTGAAAATTTCATTGGTACCATTTTGGGGTACATAGGATTTTTTGATTGCTTGATATGTTTTCTGTGGCTGGGCCTCATAGGTTTCCATAGCAACCATCGGCACAATGACATCGCAGGGAGCCAATGGAATAAGAAAGGGAGCTCCCTCCCTCTGTAAACCCCTTTGATGCAGTGCTCAGCATTTACCACTGCATCTAATGGGTTAAACTGGCGGCATCAGAGTTACTGACAGCCAGAAGTTACTGTTACTGATATCCAAGCTCCTGTCCTGATCGAATTCTGTAAGAATACAGCATGGTTCTTTAACTCCTTTCCAGCTGCGCTATATATATATATATATATATATATATATATATATATATATATATTAATATATATGTGTGTGTGTGAAAAGGGTCCGGAAGAGGTTAATGCACCGAATTCCAAAAACAAATTTCAACATGTGGGAAGTTCACACATGTTTTATATGTCTACAGCTTTATGTCCACTTTAAAGGAGTTTAAAATGGGAGTGGTAAAATGCCAATGTAAACATAGATTAAACACCATAAAAAGACATAACTTGAAAACAAAGATTGGTCTAGCTTTTTCACAATTTTTTCAGTCCCTTTCCACCCTTCCCTGCCGCTTGTGTTGCTCATCCTCAGGAGTCACGTTCGCTTGGGCCCTGTGGCCAGGGCCTAAAACTTGTGTCCAGATGCTTATAAACCAAAAAAGTATAAAAGTAATAGTTCAAACCTCTATGTATACATCTCTCTCTGTCTCACACACACTTTCTGTTCAATTCTCCAGAAACAAGTGACACAAAAATGCAGATTCGGTAGAATCAAAATGTTTGGAAAAATTCAGGTTGAATTTTCAAATTTTAGAATCAATTCACGCATATCACACATTTTTACTTTGACTGTTGCACATGTTTGAGAGGATGTTTAAGAAGCAACAAAATTAATTTATAGGGGTTTATTCATGTTCATAATTTTTGCAAATGAGCCGTTAAGTGCATAGAAGGCGGGCCCAAGCCACTCTGTGCACCCTTGCTCTTCCTGCTTCCTCTGACAGTCCCTCTCTTGATTGACAGGACCAAGTTCCTACATAGTCATCTTGCCTGACTCTTCAAATCTATGCACTTCCCATTTTACCGTGTTCCTGTGCTGAATCTTGGTCTCATTTTAAAGCCAAGATTCTATCTTTGAGATTTACGGTATGAGTATGGTAATAGGATGCCTGAAGTTACCAAGTGAATATAAATGCACATGTGATATACTAAAAACTGTTGTCCCAGCAGAAGTAAAAAAAAAGTCTAAGTCGAAAACATAAAATAAATATGACGCTTTCTATCAAAGCCATTTTTGGCACAATTTATGTAAGCATTTATAACAAAAAGCACAATAAAGTAGTAGAACTGGTTCTCGGCCATTAGTCTATCTTTCTTACCATTTATATACTTAATACATAAGGTTTTGCCTGTGTTCTCATGCCTGCTATATAGATAAAGTTAAACCCTTAGACATTCTTCTATAAGGTTTCTATTTGCAGAGTTTGAGAGTCTGGTCATATTAACAGGCCTTTCTTTCATCTTCTCTTGTCCTTCATTCTTTTGGTTTTGCCTGTGGCACATGGTCAACCACACTTAACTGCATCGAGGGAAATTTCTTTTATATCCAGATTTTTAAATTGTATCAACATCCCTCATCCTTTTCCCATTAGAATAACCACTAAGACATGCACGGATCACACATTTTGTCGACTGGAACATACAAAATATTTCATTTTTTGAGGGCAATAATAAATGAATGCACTTTCCAAGAAAAACAGTTTATTGTAGGCAGCCAATTCTATATGCCAAATGGACAATTATTGCAAAATCCTGTTGTTTACTCTGTGAAATGTATTTTATTGTAGAATAATATTTTTTCTTCATCATTTAGCTTTTGTCAGGTCCTGCCCCATGCTGGCCTTACCCTTTTTTACAGGACCATGTCATTGATTTAAGAACTTGCTTGCATTCAGTATTTCAGTGCCGCTCAAACATTCAGATGTCTGTGAAATAAGTGAAGCAGTCTTAATGGGCTATCAAGTCTTAAAGAGGTTGAACCCCCCCCCATCCTTCCTTCCAGATGCAGATCGTATGGGTCTCGGTATTGTGAGTCCACCCATTCAGCTGTAGACAAGCCGCAATGTTTATGACTGTTTTCAGAGCAACAACAGACCCGGCAGGCCCACCCATTGAAATTAACACACCATATGAATTATGTTCAATGAGTGTCAGCTTTGCAGTACAAGGGGCACTGTTGGTTTAAAATTCCCTTAAATGGACTATGCCATGGCTGATACAAAAAAATTTAATTCAGAAATCATATAGTACATGACAATCTCTTTATATCAAAGATAGAACCAGTCCTGTACCTCACAAGAAACCAGAGATCTTCTAATTAACCCTTTCAGTACTGAGCCACTTTTCACCTTAAATCCCAGGCCAAATTTTGCAAATCTGACATGTGTCACTTTATGTGGTAATAACTTTAGAACACTTTTACTTATCCAGGCCATTCTGACATTGTACTTCATGACAGTCATAAATTTGAGTCAATATATTTCACCTTTATTTATGAAAAAATCCAAAATTTACCAAATATTTTCAAAAATTCCCAATTTTCAAAATTTCAATTTCTCTGCTTTTAAAACAGAAAGTGATACCTCATAAAATATTCATTACTTAACATTCCCCATATGTGTACTTTATGTTGGCATCATTTTGTAAATGTCATTTTATTTTTTTAGGAAGTTAGAGGGCTTAGAAGTTTAGAAGCAATTTTAGATTTCAATTATGGATTTTGGAGACAGAATTTACTAGAATGGTTTAGGTACCATTTTATATTTGACGAGACCCTGATGTACCCCTACAGTGGAAACCCTCAAAAATTGACCCCATTTTGGAAACTACACCCCTTAAAGAATATATTAAGGGGTGTCCTGACCACTTTGACCCCCTAAGCATTTTACGGAATTAGGAAACACTTGGCTGTGAAAATGAAAAGTTTCATTTCTTCCAATAAAATTGTTTTCACCCCAAATTTTTCATTTTCACAAGGGGTAACAGGAGAAAAAGCACCTCATAATTTGTTACCCATTTTCTCCTGAATATGGCAACACCCCATATGTGGTGGTAAACAGCTGGGGGGCACATGGCAGGATTCAGAGCAGAAGAAGCGCTATATGGAGTTTGCAGAGCAGATTTTGATGGATTGGTTTGCAGGTGCCATTGATTTTTATTTTTTAAGTGATTGTCTTATGTGGGGGCTCATTTCTTGCGGGATGAGGTGACGTTTTCATTGGTACCATTTTGGGGTACATAAGACTTTTTGATTGCTTGGTATTACACTTTTTGTGAGGAATATTGAAAAAAATAGCTGCTTTGGCATAGTTTTTTTAAAAAAACTTTTTTTTACAGCATTCACCTGAGGGGGAATATAATGTGATATTTTTATAGAGCAGGTTGTTACGGATGCGGTGATACCCAATATGTCTAACATTTTTATTTTTGTTAAAGGGGTTGTCTCATCTTGCCTAATGGGGGCATATCGCTAGGATATGCCCCCATTGTCTTATAGGTGCGGGTCCCACCGTTGGGACCCGCACCTATATCGAGAACGGGGCCCCGCAAGGTGGTGGCTGGAGGACTCCGGTCCGGCCACCACCAAGCCGGCTCCCCATAGAAATGAATGGGAGCGCACCGCGCTTGCGCGGCCACCGCTCCTATTCATTTCTATGGAGCCGACGGAAATAGCCGAGCCAGCGCTCGGCTATCTTCGCCGGCCACATTGAAAATGAATGGAGGCGGCTGCGCATGCGCAGTGCGCCCCCGTTCGCTTTCGGGGCCCCGTTCTCGATATAGGTGCGGGTCCCAGCGGTGGGACCCGCACCTATAAGACAATGGGGGCATATCCTAGCGATATGCCCCCATTAGGCAAGATGAGACAACCCCTTTAAGTTTTACACATTAGATGCATTTTTGAACAGAATTAAATCTTGTTTTTCTGCTGCCATTTTCAGAGAGCCATTTTTTTTTATTTTTTGGGCGATTGTCTTAGGTAGGGTTTCTTTTTTTTGCGGGATGAGATGACAGTTTGATTGGTACCATTTTTGGATAAATACGTCTTTTTGATCGCTTAGTATTACACTTTTTGTGAGACAAAGTGACCAGAAAAAAGCTTTTTTGACACTGTTTTTATTTTTTACGGCATTCACTTGGCGGAGTGAATCATGTGATATTTTTATAGAGCCGGTCGATATGGACGCGGCGATACCAAATATGGATACTTTTCTTTTTTTCCCCTATTTTTTACAAATTTTTTAAACTTTATTTTGGGAAAAGGACGCTTTTTTTACTTGAAACTTTTATTCATTTATTTTTTTAAACTTTATTTTTTTTTAACTTCTTTTTTTCACTTTATTTTTTGTTTCAACTTTTGGGGGTCTGATCCCCTTTACAATGCATTACAATACTTCTGTATTGTAATGCATTGGCCGTAAGTGTATTACACTGAGTAATAAACTTACAGCTCACTGACTGTGAGATGCAGGGGGCTGGATCTCACAGGCTTCTGTAGAAGGCAGCCCCGATGCCTAAGGCAAGGTATTGGGCTGCCTTCCCTGCCATCGGGTCCCTTTAGGATACCGCACGTGCTGCGGTCAGCGCTGACCGCGGCAGTGCGTGGGTTAATGCATTGCCATCGGTGTTTTCACCGATGCCAGTGCATGCAGCAGGGGTCCGGCTATCAGCCACTGCCGGACCCCTGCAGCTGATCGGGCGAGGCGCAGCTCCTGCACCCGGCCGATCAGAACGCCGTAGCACTACGGCGCTGGGATTTTTGTCCCGGCTTCCAGCGCCGTACATGTATGGCACTGGTATCCTAAGGGTTAATTGATCCAATTGTTAGGCTATATATACAAGTATTTCAGGCTGGCAGCTCAGGTGGCACGTCCTTTCTCAGGGTGTGTGTCTTTTTTTAAACTAGACAGTGACAGTCGAAGGTTTAAACTGAGCATGTGCAACCACCTCAGTGAGGTGGTCAAGAAATAAGAAGAAGAACAAACAGCAAGTGGTGCTATACATATGCATTTTATTGGATGGACAGATGTCTTTTTTCGGCCTTACAAACTATGTTACTATGTTACTATGTTATTGAATAACTCAGTGGCTAAGCGAAATGTTTAACTGCATGCAATTACAAAAGTATTTAGAGTGAGGTGGTGGTTTGAAAAATGTAGAATATTTTTTGTGATAAAAACCCATTAAGGCTTAGAATATTAATTTGTTAGAGGACAACCTCTGTAAGTTGAAAATATTATAACTTATAGGGGTTTCCTGGCTCCTGATATTAATGACCTATCCTCATGAACGGTGAATAATATCTAGGTCATCAATCAGGACCCTGGGAAATTTCTGTAAAAGGGTTGGCTTATCTTACACATTGGTGGCATATTACTAGGATATGCCATCAGTAGCCGCCCTCTATTTGTTTCTATGGGACTTTAAGTGACCAGGGGTACTTTGAAGTCTAGACATTTGTGGATATTTGCCCCTGTTTTCCCCATGCAAAGTCATCAACTCCTTACTTTTTTCACTTTATAGGGTCAACTTGCACTGACATACTGTTTAAAGGGTTTCTGTCACCAGAAATACCCAAATTAAACTGGCTGACATCCTCCACCTCATTCTCCCACCTCATTCATCCGCCATCTGAAGCTTGATTGACAGGGCCAGGCAGCGTTCTCCTCCTACTGCCGGACCTGTGTGCTGTGGAAATCTCGCGCTGTGCCGTATTCAGCGCAGGCGCAGTAAGGAAGCATCCTTCACTATGCCTGCGCTGAAAGAACCCCTTTGTCTGTCACAAGAACCCCTTTGTCCGTTGAAGTTGTATCTTCAACCACCTGAATTTGGCTTAAAAAAGTCCCGGTGATCATCTGTAACCTCTAATAAATGCTTTGGCCCATGTAATGGCAGTGGGTCTGGAACCACTGTGTCAACCAACAGATTCGACTTTGGACTTCTCTTAAGGCAGTCTCCTGTTATTTACCCTATAACCTCCATACAGGGATCTGTACTTTACTGCAGGAGAACCACTAAGTCGCAACCTCCTGGAGTAGTCTTTGTGTAGTTGACAGCAAGTCAAAGACACCAGTGCAGTGCACTGGAGGGTCAAGCAGGACTGTACTAGGGACAACCCTAGGTCAGGACAGGCAGAATGCATACTAAATGGTCCAAGTTCAAGGTAGTCAGTAGAGGGTCAATATGGAGGGCAGGCAAAAGTCAGGCAGCAAAAGTTCAGAATTCAGTAGCATGGGCAGACAACAGAATACAACAAACCTTTGCAGGAACTAGCAGGCTAGAGAACCTATTGCTCAGGCACCCTCCCACAGGGAAAGGTGCCTTAGGTACCGCAGGGTTGTCAGCCATTGACTGGTGAAGATTATTGCGCACATGCAGGCCCTTTGTGAGCATGCACGCACTCTCAAAGGACAGAGGAGAAGAAGCCTTGCCAGTAAGCAGGCCACAGCCTACGGGGAAGGACAAAACAGACCTGGCAGCTGGACCTGCCAGAAAGAAGGCAGAGGGAGGCGGGTCCAGACCGATAGGTGAGGTAAGTGGGACAACGGCAGCTCTCAGCCACAATTGTAACAGCCCACCATACTTTTCTGTACAGCACTTACTGTACATGCTGCTTCTCTATGCTCTGGCTAATATACGGCATATGGAAAAGAGTTGTCTTGATATGATAGCATAATATTCTCCTGGCAAACAGGTTATTTTCTGTATTTTACAGAACGCATTGGAATCCTGGATCGGTTCGCCAAAAGACAGATGGCAGCAATTAAACAATAAAAACAACCATGTACATTTATCAAGAATAAAACTATTTACTATGGAGCCACTTTGATGTTTGGGAAATTGAAACAATAACTCAATGTTCATATTTTATAGTCAGAACGAATGCCCGATTCTACAAAAGTTCATGTCAAACTGGGAAAAACAATACAGATTGAGATGTTTTATACCTAGGTGGTCTGGGATGCTAAAACTGGAAATCTAACTGGCAATATGTTTTATATCAAAATGTATCATCCAATACTGTGTGCGGAGGGGGGGACTGTTTAATATCAAGAACATCCTGGAAACTGCGGCTCTATTGACTCATTGCAATGTTCCTATGAAAAATGAAAGATACATCAGTCATCAGGATCTATTTGCATCACTTTACACTGTTGTGAAGCCAACCTTTCAATCAATAGCATCACTCACGGCTGAGCATTTATCCAGCTGCTTCTTTCATTGAGGGATCCCATTTACCAGAGAAAATGGACCAAGTCCTCAATGAAAGAAGCAAAGTCCCTTCTTTGGTGGCACAGATGTAAAGTCTCACTCCACGTGTGACCAGCTTATTACATTAAATCTCCCATTAGTTCTTCAACAGGCCAAGAAATAATGGTGAATTTGGAATAAGACATTCAAACAGAATGGTAAAGAAGACACGTGCCATGTCTGTTACCTTGTTTTCTGAATACTTACAGCTTGTATGTTGGATATACAAAGAAATAAAAAAAAATATATAGTAATGTATAATAAAACAGTGGAGGAGATTTATCAAAACTGTTGCAAAAGAAAACTGGCTTAGTTGCCCCTAGCAACCAATCAGATTTCACCGATCATTCTTAAGGAGCTCTGAATAATGAAAGGTCATTGCTATGGGCAACTAAGCCAGTTTTTCGCATCAGTATTGATAAATTTCCATTAATAGCTCTTCTCAAAGAGGCTGAATATATCACTAAAATGGAGCCAGAAATTGTGACAAAAGGTCTACAGAACTGTAGTCTCTAAAGAACTGTATATTCAGTTGGACTGGTCAATAGAATCTACTAGTAAGCCCATAGATCCAGAAGAAGACAACCCTTTTGGAGCTCTGGAGCCAGTCACTTACCACTAGACTCTATTTCTTATGAGCTGATTCACTCAGTTGATGATGCGTCTTGTGTGTGCAACAATAAAAATAAAATAGTGGCAAGGGTAGCATCAGGCACCACATTCGGCACAGTTTTTTTGCCCAGTGCCCCAGATCTCCAGGCAATCATCACTTTTAACTATATCCACGGGCGCTGCTAGGGTCTGAAAAGATCCGGGGCCCAAGTCCCAATAAATATGGCCCAATTCTCTATTTAGACCCTCGCCCCGACCCTGCTATACAGGAGAACATACCTCACATCCAGGCCTCCAGGTGACGTCTCCTTTGATGTAGATCTTCTCTGTCGTCATCTTCTCCATTCGGTCCGGACAACTTCTCTCAGCTGCCTCGTCTCTGCAGAATGTGACACACAGACATCTTAGCTTCCTCACATTTCTATCATCATTCCCCAACCTAGAGTATCCACAGTCTTATCCTGCTGCTCGCTGTGCCCCCCAATACCCTAAATACTATCCTGGAGAAATAATAGTGCCCCCCATAGTAATAGTCCTACCAATAGTAATTCCCTCATCAGTAACACGGCCCCCACAGGGACCCCAGCACTGATAATGCTCCCCAAGATTGTCCCCATTACTAGAAGAGCCCTCCAGTATTAATAATGACCTCACAGAGCCCCCAGTACTAACAAGACCCCCTATTGTTCCCCCAGTGGTAATAAAGCTCTGTACAGACCCCTCAGTAGTAATATTGCCCCCCATAGTGCTCTTAGTAGAAATAAGGTGGATCTATAAGTCTCTCCTATAGAGCCCCCGGTAGTAATAAGAATGCCTAATGTCCCCTGGATTATTAATACCCCTACAGTGCCCCCAGTATTTATATCGCTCCCCCTACTGTTATAATGCTCACCCTGAAGTGCCCGCTGTAGTTATATTCCTCCCTTTAGTGTCCTCAGAAATTATAATTCCTCAGCCCCTCCACCATACAGTCCCATGTAAATAAAGCTATTTCCCTCCCTCCGAGGTAGAGTCTTGTGTAAATAACATCACACCATCTCTCCAGCCCCCTCCAATATACAGTCCCATGTAAATAACATCCCTCTCTATCTACAGCCCCCTCCAAATACAGTCCCATGTAAATAACATCATTCCCACTCATAGCCGTCATCAACATACAGTCCTATGTACATAATATCACTCCCTCCGACAGACGCCTTCAACATACAGTCCCATGTAAATAACATCACTTCCGTCCCACAGCCACCTCCAACATGCAGACCCATGTAAATAACATCACTCCACGCCACAGTCCCATGTAAATAACAGAACCCTGCCCAAGTCACCTCCAACACACAGTCCCATGATAACATCCCTCCCTTCTGCCCTAACATACAGTCGCAGTTAAATAACCACAACTCCCAGCATCCCTCTGCTTCTCCCTTCACTTACCTCTTCTGATGTAGCAGAGCTCACTGCAGCTTCTTCCCCGGTAATGTCTAAATCCCATACCGTAAAGGGACCTCCTGACGTCACGAGGTCACGTGACTTCCTCAAGTCACGTGATTGTAGGCGCGTCTTATTCAGTTTAGCCTCGCTGGTCTACACGGCTGCCACGAGTTTGTTTCTCTCTGCGTCTCACATTGAGCCACTGTAGGTCCTTTCTACAGGTAAGTTTTATGGGTGGCACAACGTGAAATATGGTGGGTTCACCAACAGGTGCAAGGAGACATAATGGTGGGTGCAGTAGTACATGGATTAGTATCACTCAGAAGGACCTTTCCTACATGACACCTTCACGGTATCGGATAGTTGGAAAAGGTCCTTCTACAGTATGGGAAATAGTCATTCCTATGTGAGGAGGCTAAATCCCATCACTCAGAAGGACCTTTCCTACATGACACCTTCACGGTATAGGATAGGTGGAAAAGGTCCTTCTACAGTATGGGAAATAGCCATTCCTATGTGAGGAGGCTAAATCCCATCACTCAGAAGGACCTTTCCTACATGAAACCTTCACGGTATAGGATAGATGGAAAAGGTCCTTCTACAGTATGGGAAATAGCCATTCCTATGTGAGGAGGCTAAATCCCATCACTCAGAAGGACCTTTCCTACATGACACCTTCACGGTATAGGATAGATGGAAAAGGTCCTTCTACAGTATGGGAAATAGCCATTCCTGTGTGAGGAGGCTAAATCCCATCACTCAGAAGGACCTTTCCTACATGACACCTTCACGGTATAGGATAGGTGGAAAAGGTCCTTCTACAGTATGGGAAATAGTCATTCCTATGTGAGGAGGCTAAATCCCATCACTCAGAAGGACCTTTCCTACATGAAACCTTCACGGTATAGGATAGATGGAAAAGGTCCTTCTATAGTATGGGAAATAGCCATTCCTATGTGAGGAGGCTAAATCCCATCACTCAGAAGGACCTTTCCTACATGACACCTTCACGGTATAGGATAGGTGGAAAAGGTCCTTCTACAGTATGGGAAATAGTCATTCCTATGTGAGGAGGCTAAATCCCATCACTCAGAAGGACCTTTCCTACATGACACCTTCACGGTATAGAATAGGTGGAAAAGGTCCTTCTACAGTATGGGAAATAGCCAATTCACTGTGGAATGTCTAAATCCCATATCTATGCAGGACCTCACCACTAGGGGGCAAAAAGGTCCTTCTACAGTATGGGAAATAGCCAATTCACTGTGAGATGGCTAAATCCTATAACTATGCAGGACCTCACCACTAGGGGGCCAAAAGGTCCTTACCAGTTATGGGAAATAGACAGCTGCTATAGAGCTGGCTATTTCCCATACTGGGGAGGGACCAGGTCCTCTTACGGTATGGGATTTAGTCACAACCCTTCTTCCCCACAATTCTCCTCTTCATTTTAGAAGACAGGGGTTGAAAAGGACCTGCGATGATGTCACAGTCATGTGACCAGTGCAGGATTGGATGGCACTAATCACATGACCTGTGATGTAATCACAGGTCCTACATATCTTGCATTGCTTTTGATTCTATTGTACTGCTGTCCTGAGGATGGCAATACAATTGTATCTGTCTAACAGGCAGGACATTCGGGGCCTGGGAGAAAACATCAGGGGCCCAGGCCCCAAATGTTTTAGCCTAGAAACCCCCCTGACTATATCTATAGCTTCTTGACGCAGAAACAGCTAAAAAAAGGCAAAGTAGGGAGCCATAGGCTTCCTGTACTGCCATGTTTATTTTTGTAGGCCACAGAAGGCTTTAGGCCTATGCCCTAAAAGATGCCAGCACCAGCTACAGGACATCAGGATCTGGTGGGTATAGTGAGTATAAGTTTTATTATTTTCTGGGGAACACAAGGGGCACCTTCACTTATTAGGGGACTCAAAGTTGGGCATTGTTACTGTATGGGGGCAAAGGAGGGCGCTATTACATTATAGGTGGTACAATGGGGCATTATCACTTTCTGGGGACACAAAAGGGCATTATTACTTTCTAGTAATGGCACATAATTACTTTGTTGGCATAGGGTTTCCAATAGAGATAAGCGAATCTATTCGCAGCTTCGTAGATTCGATACGAATCTTGGAAATTTTCCGCTGCAAAGCGAATCCGGATTTTTTGAAATTCGCTTTGTTAGATTCGAAAATGTTCTTAAAGCTTTCTATGCATTCGCTACGTACTTGTCCGATAAATTGTACGCTAATGTTACATATAAGTTACTTTATACGTTGATGCGTACGAATTCAGTTAATTCACTATATAGTGGTAAAACCTGTATATGCACATTGAAGAGGATTCTTTACTGTAGTTAGACTATGGAGCTCTCTGTTGGAGGAAGCTGTCATGGTGGCCTGGGTATATGTCTTGAGTATAATAATATTACACATTGTGGATACTGGATTACAAGTGATAGATTGTTTGATGGATTTATTCAGATTTTGAGTTACAAGAGGATTTTCTTTCTTTCAAATTAGAAATATTAGCTTTCACCTTAAGAGGGGTTTTAACTTTTTTACTTCCTCTGGATCAACGTTGCAGGGCCTGATGCACATGTATGCATTTTGTGAATACCAGCCTTGTCTATCTCGCACATTCTTTGTTCCTTTATTATAGAAATGCCTATTCTTGTCCGCAAAATGATAGGACATGTTTTAATATTTGTGGAATGGCTGCAAGGGTGCAGACAACACATGGATGATATCTGTGTGCTGTCCACATTTTCTGAAAATGTGAAACAGAAATGAATGGGTCTGCATCTGAGCCACAAAACATGCATAATATCAAACAATCATCATCAAAAGTCGTATGCATCCCAAAATGGTAGCAATAACAACGTCACCTCATCCCGCAAAAAATGAGCTCCCACACAAGATCATAGCCAGAAAAATGAAAAAAAAAAATAGGTG
Source organism: Rhinella marina (assembly GCA_900303285.1). NCBI lineage: Eukaryota > Metazoa > Chordata > Amphibia > Anura > Bufonidae > Rhinella > Rhinella marina. The sequence goes on from ONZH01008629.1 coordinate 44,134, forward strand.
TAATTCACCTCTGTAATTTTGTGTTGGGGACCAGAGGCTTCCATTACTCCTCTGAATCACAGTCGTTTTCATGGATAATGAGGTATTACTATATGTTTAATAAAATTGCTGTTGTTTCTACATCCTTAACCACTTCCCGTCTGCCCATAGGATATAACCGTCTATCTCTGAATGGATGTTTCGGAACGTCAATTCAGAGATAGCAGCTGCACGCTAATCGTGCAGCTGCACAGTGGGGTACCTGCTGTCAGTGAGAAATCAAGTGTAAAAAAAATAATAAAATAAGTGAAGTTAAATGTCCCCCTGAGGTCTTGTATGACCTTATGGGGGACACAAAGTGTAAAATAAAATGTAAAAAATAAAAATAAAAAATAAAATCACATATAAAAAAAAATAATTTTCCCCCAAATATGTCATTAAAAAAATGTTACAAATAAAAAGAAATAAATAAAATAGACATATTTGGTATCACCGCGTCCGCAACGACCGGATCTATAAAAATATCACATGATCTACCCCATAAAGTGAACTGTGTAAAAAAAATCTAATAAAAATTATGCCAAAACAGCTTTTTTTGTCGCCTCACCTACCAAAAAACATAATATCAAACAATCAAAAAGTCGTATGCATCCCAAAATGGTAGCAATAAAAACGTCACCTCATCCCGCAAAAAATGAGCTCCCACACAAGATCATAGCCAGAAAAATGAAAAAAAAGGCTCTTAAAATATTGCAACACAAAAACATTAAAAAAAATAAAATAAAATCGTTGCGTCCGTAACAACTGGCTCTACAAAATATCACATGATCTACCCCATCAAGTGAATGGTGTAAAAAAAATGTAGAAAAATGCCCCTAAACTGCTTTTCTTTTTAGTTAACTTCGCAAAAATTAGATTAAAAAGTGATCAGAAAGACGGATGGTCAATGGTTCCAATAAAAAGCACAGCTTGTCCCACAAAGAATAAGCCCTCACGCAGCTCAGTCCACAAAAAAATTAAAAAGTTATCGCTCCTAAAATCCATGACAGAAAATTCCATGTTAGAAAATGCAGATGCTGCTCCTCCCCTTCCGAGTTTTGTTTTGTTGTTAACCCTTGATGTGTTACAGGAAAAAAATGATTAAAATGGAAAATTTGCAAAACAAGTGAAATTTGAAATTTCACACCTATTTTGCTTTAATTCCTGTGGAATACTTAAAGGATTAACAACATTTCTAAAACCAGTTTTGAATAGTTTGAGGGGTGTAGTTTCTAAAATGGGGTAATTTATGGGTGGTTTCTATTATGTAAGCCCACAAAGTGACTTCAGAACTGAACTGGTCCTTAAAAAAGTTGATTTTGCAAATTTGCAAAAATTGCGTCTAAAATTCTAAACCTTCTACTGTCCTAAAAAAATAAAATGACACTACCAAAATGATGCCAACGTAAAGTAGACATATGGGGAATGTAAATTAAAAAGTATTTTATGGGGTATCACTATCTGTCTTAAAAGCAGAGAGATTCAAATTTAGAAAACAGTGAATTTTTTCAAATTTTCGTTAACTTTGGGATTTTTTTATAAATAAAATTAAAACTTATCGACTCAAATTTACCATTATCTTGAAGTACAATGTGTCACGAGAAAACAATCTCAGAATCGCTTGGATCAGTAAAAGCGTTCCAAAGTTATTACCACATGAAGTGACACATGTCAGATTTGCAAAATTAGGCCTGGTTAGGAAGGGGGTAAATAGCCCAGATCTGAAGTGGTTAAAGGGGTTGTCCAGTTAAAATCTTTAAATAACATGTTCAGAATAGTATAAAGTAATAAAAGAAGTAATAACAATTTCCTACTTCTCCCATTCTGATGCTTCCCAGGTTCCTTGCTGATCGCTGCACTTGTTATTGACTGCAGTGGTCACAGATCAATGCCAAGAGGAACCAGAAAGTACAGATCCTGGCGGGGGACCCTGGAAGTGCTGGAAAAGGAGTGACAGGGGGATTAGTAAGGTGACTATTACTGCTCTTATTTTTTTACCCTATTGTGAGTGTGTGTTTTTTTTTTAATAATTTAACTGGCTGGACCACCCTTTAAAGGGATTTTTCAGGCTCCTTATTTTGATGATCTACTGTATCCTCAGGATCCGATCGGTGGGGTCTGACACTCTACACCCCCACAACCAGCTGCTCACTGCAGTCTTCTGTATTGGATCTACCACTTTTGACAGAGCCGGTAGCACAACTCCATTCAAAGTATAGTGGGCATGCTGGGTTACTGCAGTTTAGAGCCTACTCAAGTGAATCATAACTCAGCACATCCACTACATTTTAAAAGGAGCTGTGCTTCCGCTGCCATTTAACGTGTTAGCTCCAGAGGTTGGGGAGCACTGATCGATGGTGGTGCAAGGTGTTGGACTCCCACCAAGCGTAATTTGATTACGTCTCCTGAAAATTCAGTCATCAAAATCAGGAGCCCGGAAACTCTTTTTAACTAACCCCCCCAAAAATAATCCTGATATAAAGATATAGACCCAAGCGATATAGTACTTCCTAGAGAGACCATTTCTAGAAGAGAGGAGATAAGTATGATTAGCGACCAGGGCCACACATGATTTTTGTATACCACAGTAAACATGACATGAGTTTGATGGTTCTGGTGACTGTTTCCAGCACATTCCTAATTACCAGATCTTATCCCTTTGACGTAAACGACTTTCTCATGAGTAAATATCTTCTCTGTTTACAGGTAAAATGTGCTTTGCAGCTTCAAATCTCATTGTTGAGCAGGAACCATTAAAGAACGTGTTTGATTTCTGTGTCATTGTCTGTAAACTGAATAATGCTCGCCCTGTGTTTTCTCGCTGAGTTCCCTATTCATGTATAATGTTCTGCGGCCAATTTCTCCCTGGGAAAACAAAAACCTGGAACAATAAAGACAGATAGAATTAATGTGACAAAGATTAGTGAAAAGCATTCCTGCCCCCTGAAGAGATGGCGGATGGCCTAGAATATGAGTGGAGATTAGGGAGGAAATATTCTGAGCAGGGGATCTCCATTTGAGGTTTAGGCCAGACCATGACAGGGCGGGGATGCCCACAATACCTGAGGAGGGAGGCCAGCAGCAGAGCAGCAATCAAAGGCTAAGCCAGCGGCATTTTAGTGGTTCACAGTCTGTGATATATAAACCATTGGAGCTGAAACTAGATCGGCCATTACTTGTGTAAATTAATATATCGCTGGCCCAACAAGTAAGGAAATGTTTAACCTTCCTTGAGTTGTGCCAACAAGCTTTTCTGAGGTGAAATAAGTAAAAAGGACAGACATCAACACTTTGCTTGCGGAAGCATTTTTTTCAACATTTGAAAGTTTTAGATTATCATAGAATGGAATAACATTTGTAATATAATTTATTTAATGCTGCCCAGCCATCCAAACCAGCTATAGATTATCCAAGGCAATTTTCCATATTTTCTAACAGTCCCGATTTTGCAGGGACAATCCAGGTAATTGGTACACAAAAGGGTGGAGCTAATGCAAGCCTTGCCCCAAAGTGTGCAGTTGGTGGACATTCCAGGGTGTTTTGTGGGAGCTTAAAGGGCAGGGCTTAAATGTCCCAACATTTACTTTTTACATGTTTGCAAGAATAAATTTCTAGTGCAGTTACACTACCAGTTTTGACCAAAAGTATGTTGCTGCTATGTTATGTGCAGCCACCTCCAAAAAAAGTTGCCAAGTTTTTTGGTAATATCTGGAAAAACTGTGTGACAATGAAAATTGCCACTTTTATGAGTCCCACAGGTGTTGATAGATAGCTTTCTCAGATTTCTGAATTTCAAAATCTACAGTTAGGTCCATATATATTTGGACAGAGACAACATTTTTCAGATTTTTGTTATATACATTACCACAATGGATTTTGAACAAAACAATTTAGATGCAGTTGAAGTTCAGACTTTCAGCTTTAATTCAGTGGGTTGAACAAAATGCATACAAATGTGAGGAACTAAAGCACTTTTAAAACTCAATTTCTTCATTTCAGGGGCTCAAAAGTAATTAGACAAATTAAATAATTGTAAATAAAATGTTAATTTCTAATACTTGGTTGAAAACCCTTTGTTGGCAATGACTGCCTGAAGTCTTGAACTCATCGACATCACCAGACGCTGTGTTTCCTCCTTTTTAATACTCTGCCAGGCCTTTACTGCAGCGGATTTCAGTTGCTGTTTGTTTGTGGGCCTTTCTGTCTGATTTTTAGTCTTTAACAAGTGAAATGCATGCTCCATTGGGTTCAGATCAGTTGACTGACTTGGCCATTCAAGAATATTCCACTTCTTTGCTTTAATAAGCTCCTGAGTTGCTTTGTCTTTATGTTTTGGGTCATTGTCCATCTGTATTATGAAACGATGATAATCAGTTTGGCTGCATTTAGCTGGATTTGAGGACACAGTATGTCTCTGAAAACCCCAGAATTCATCCGGCTGCTTCTGTCCTGTTTCACATCATCAATAAACACTAAGGACCCAGTGCCACTGTCAGCCATGTATGCCCAAGTCATCACACTGCCTCCACCGTGTTTTACAGATCATGTAGTACACTTTGGATCATGAGCTGTACCATGCCTTCGCCATACTTTTTTCTTTCCATGATTCTGGTAGAGGTTGATCTTGGTTTCATCTGTCCAAAGAATGTTCTTCCTGAATTGTGCTGGTTTTTTTAAGATTTTTTTTTTTTTTTAGCAAAGTCCAATCTAGCCTTCTTATTCTTGAGGCTTATGAGTGGCTTGCACCGTGCAGTGAACCCTCTGTATTTACTTTCATGCAGTCTTCTCTTTATGGTAGATTTGGATATTAATACGACCATTTCCTGGAGAGTGTTGTTCACTTGGTTGGCTGTTGTACGGGGGTTTCTCTTCATCATGGTAATTATTCTGTGATTATTCAGCACTGTTGTCTTCCATGGGGGTCCAGGTCTTTTTGCATTGTTGAGGTCACCAGTGCTTTCTTTCTTTCTCAGGATGTACCAAACTGTAGATTATGCCACTCCTAATAGTGTAGCAACTTCTCGGATGGGTTTTATCTGTTTTCGCAGATGAAGGATGGCTTGTTTCACTGCTCCTTTGACCGCATGTTTACTTCTCAGCAAAATCTTCAAAATGCACCACACCTCAAATAAGTCATAGGCAATCAAACACAAACATAGGCACCACAGCTCTATTTAACCATATGAAGAGGCATCACTCAATCCAGAGGGAAAGAAGAGGTGTCCACCAGCTAGTGCAACAATAGTTTCCTCCTTCTCCCATTCTCCTTTGTGGCAGCCAGGCCACATCCATGGGCAGAACAGTGTCTTTGTCATCATCATCACTTACTGATTCTGCCACTCAGACTCAGCTCTGTCCTCAGCCATCGATAACAGAATGTATGGCCAGGAAACCACTCTTCATACCCAACAATCTGATCGTGTGCGAGCTTAAGTCTTACCTGACCAAGTTGCTGGCGGTGCAGTTGCTGTCGTACCGTTTAGTATATTGTACTGCTTTTATGGAGCTGATGGTGTGTGGCGGGCTCATCCTCGCTGGAAGATACCTAGCTAGCATTATTTCTCCCAAAAAGCCTTCACTGCCTTGTACTCTCACGTGGCAGAGAATGTGGGCTGCTCCTTGCAATTGTCGATTTACAACAAGGTGCACACCAGGATAGACACTTTAGCAGTTGTTACAGGCAGGGACAGTATAAGTCTTTCAGGGCCCACTAGGTCAATGTTTTTCGAGGCATGGGCGGGTCAGAACCCCAGCAACAAGGAGCAGTACTTTTGACACTTTCACATTTGTGTTGGCCTTGCTCCCACACCAGGAACTTATAAGCCTTCTCTAGCTCCTCCTCCATGGGCATCCTCCCATGCCCAAAAGCAGCAGAGCACTTTGTCACTCCCACCCCCCACCCCCCTTCCCTCCTATCACATGTGAACAGTCAATCGTTGCCATGCGGTATTGCAGCTGATTGCCCTAGGTAAGAGTAGCTACATAGCCGATTAGTTGCTGTGTGCATGAAGCAGCAAATATCAAGCTGGCTGTCTCCCCACCACTCCAACTTACAAGGTGGTTAGCGACAAAGGCAACAATATTTTTGCTCCCTTATATGCTATAATAGATAAAATAAGGTCTATAGACTTGGAAAGTATAATTTGTAATTGGATTGAAAAAATTGACTGAAGGATCATGTGCAGAGAGTTGTGTTTAATTCATGGTCCCCAGTTATAAGGTTCAGTGCTGGGTCCCCTAATTTTTAACTTATTTATTAAAGATACATAAATACTTATTTATTAAAGATATAGAGGATTGGATTAAGAGCACTGTTTTTACCTATGACAGGAAGCTGTGTAATACTGTACAGTCTATGTATGATGTCCATAAACTACAAGCTGACGTAGACACTTTGAGTGTTTGGAAGTTAACTTTGCAAATGAGGTTCAATGTGGATAAATTTAAAGTTATGCATCTGGGTACAAATAATTTACATCGATCATATGTCCTACAGGAGGTAACACTATCACAGTAACTTGTGGAGAAGGATGTGAATGTACTTGTAGATCATAGACTAAAAAAAAACATGCAATGTCAATAAATGGCAAACTGCATATTGTCATGTATTAAACGAGGCATCCGCCATACATATACAGAGGATATCAGGTCTTTAAAGATGGCACCTTCTCCAGATTGGAGCGAGCACCATAGCCATCGGGTGCCTGCTGTTTCATACAGCAGACAACTGTGGCTAGTGTCCACAAATGCCAAAATGAGTGTGCTTCCAGGTAAGGAACACCTCCTACAGGCAGAGATCAGGGAAGGTGTTCGTTCATTCATGGTAATGAGTCTGAGCCTGTACTATTCTTCCAGGCTCAATACATGTATATTACAGTTCAAACCAGCAGGTGGCAGCACTCAACTGTAATATAGTGATTTCTGTATAGAGTCATGGAGCTAATTCCATTATTTTATACAAATTGCAATCTGGTGATTGCAGGTTGGGGTCCAATTGGAACAAAAAGTAAAAAAAAAAGTTTTGAAAAATATTTAAAAAAAAAGATAAAAGAATATAAAAATTCAAATCCCCCCCTTTCCGACAAACCAAAATCAAAATAAATAAACAATAAAAAAAACAAAACATCATGGGCATTGTCACATGTGAAAACGCCTGTGCTGTTAACATCCCATACGGAGAATGGCATAACAGAAAAAAATGGCAGATTTGCCCTTTTTTTCCTCACTTTACTTCCCAAAATTTTTTTATAAAAAGTTATTAACAAGTCATACACACCCCACAATGGTATTAGCAAAAACTGCAGACTGTCCCGCAAAAATGAGCCCTCACACATTTCCATAGACATAACTATAAAAAAAAGTTATCAGGGTCAGAATATAGCTATGACAACAAGAATAAATTAATTTTATTCAAAAGCTTTTATTTTTTCATCATTGAACGGCAAGAAAAACTATACATATATGGTATCACCATAATCATACTGACCTGGAAAATGAAGAGCACAAATCAGTTTTACTGCATAGTGAACGCCATAAAAACAAAACCCGTAAACCTGTGGCAGAAATGCATTTATTATTTTCAAATTCCACCTCATTTGGAATTTTTTTCCTACTTCCCACTACTTTGTATGCAATATAAAATGGTAGCATTAGAAAGTGCAACTTGTTCTTCAAAAAACAAGCCCTCATACAACTATGTGAATGGAAAAAGAAAAAAAAGTAATGGTTCCGGGAAGGCAGGAGCGAAAAACAAAAATGGAAACTCGCTGTGTCAGGAAAGGGTTAATCCCAGAATACGTGCCTTCACTTCATATTAACTCCACTTTTACAGAGTATTGTAACTGATTGCTATTCATTTTGACAGAAAATTAATCCTTATATCAAAACCAGTTTTAGTGAGTTTTATTTCTTTGTGCCTTAATGTGTTTCATATGTGGATAACTGGCTGTACATAGCAGTGAAAAGCTCTCACTCATATCTGGCCTATAAAACCAAAACATCTTTTGTTATACTTTGTCCCCAAGCATACACAAATTACTTAATTCACGTTCCTATTAGATAAAAGATGTAACCATCTTGTTTCATAAAAAGGGTCCAGGCCAGGAATTCATTTTGTCAGTACACATTCATTTTGTCATTTAAATGAGTATTTTTGGATTTATCAGATTATAGAGATCTTAGAAAGGTCTAATATTTTTGACTCATCTCAAGAATAGGTCATCAATGACTGAAATATGTTTGTGCTATGTAAGTAAAATGAGCATGTGCATTGAACAGTCTCTCTGGACGGCACTGTAAATTGCAAATGTGTTGGCTGCCATGTGCAGTGACCCAGTGGTCACTGCTAAAGATTAATTGTTTGTTAAAAGCTGAATGTTTAGATATATACGGTGCAGTCAGGAAGTTTTGGAAGCCAAAATCAGGAGTGGATCATAAAAGTAAAGAAAGTATAAAAAGGACAGATACAACGTCACCTTTTTTATAAATTCACTCCAGGTTTTGGCTTCCAAAACTATCTACTTATCAGTTTATGGAATATGTGTTCCAAATGGTTGTATATGGACAATAAACAGTTAAATAGGTTATCCAGTCTTTATAATGACCCTCAAAATGCCCGGGTCCCTCCTCTAGAGCTTACGTACCTGCTCCCCAAAACCTGCGTCCCTCAGATGGTGCTAGGGAGATTTGTCTCCATCGCAGCCTGCAATTGGCTGCTCCCCCTGTCGCCAGATGTTTTAATCCGTGCAACCTGGAGATGCAGTGTAAGCCGTGCAGGGATCCAGAAGGATGCAGGTGCCGGGGAGCATGTAAGTATGCTCCAGAGGAGGGGCCCGGGCATTCTGGGGGTTATTATAGGAGTTGGATAACACCTTTAACATGGGCAGTCTGGGTTAGGTTGCTGTGGAGACCAGATGGTCCAGCTTCCGCTGGTTAGTTAGAGTGTCTAGTCAGAGAACCTAGAAGCAAGATGTTCATGTGTGAGCTCCTGCTCAAAGTAAAGCCTTATTCAGGAGACACTATTCCTGAGACTGAATAGTTGCGAAAGATTTAGAACCATAATGGCCATGCATTGGATTCAGGCAGTAAGGTATAGCTTGTTTATGGCATTAAGACTTTCCTGCCTTTGGAAAGAGTTAATTGCCTCTAGCACACTTTGAGATAGACTGGCATCCTGATGTAAGGTCTGCACCCCTCAGCCTGGGAATTGCAGAAAAAGTGAAGAAGAATGGAATTACATGCCTGTGGTTATTTGAAAAGATTGCAAAGACAGTGTTTAGAGTGAGAGTCAGAGGGGATTGATGGTCACATGATGCAACGGGATCCAGTCACCACCATGACCAGTGATTGGCTGCAGCTATGGAAAACCAGATGTTTTCAGCGAGGGAGTCTAGTGGGGCAACACAGGCGGGGGGGGAGAAGGAGAGCGGAGAGGCAACGCCGAGAAGCATGTAAGTAAGCTTCCCTTTACAGGTCCGGCCAAATGAGGTGGGGGGTTGTCAAAAAATACCCATTCTTGCATAACCTCTTTAAGGCTGAAAGAGACTTTAGTACAGTGAGAGATACATTGCTAATCAACCCGTCGACATTTTGACATGGTCCTGGCCAGCGGTATCTTAATTCTGTATCCCTCACTCTGGTAAATTACAGAAAAGTTTGCTAGAACCTTATTGCCAGCCTTAGATTCTGCAGAGTAAGACTTTGGAAGATAGAGAGAATGAGTACTAAAACCCCTATGATTGCTCATAGCCATACATTGCTATCGTGAAAGATCTGCATTGTGATTTGTTTTTAACTGTCTTTTGATACAGTTGGATATATTACAACTCCCATTCTGCCAGCTGGCCTTACTAACTTCAGTACCATTCGCCAGTCACAGCACCTACATCTTTTGTCTTACACCCTTACTAAATGCATAACTTCAAGGGCACCCCAACTACCACCAGGCAGGAGCCCCAACATCAGAGTGTGCCCTAGAAAATATTGGTGTGAAAACTATGATTTATGTGAATAACTGTTGCAACCAGAGCCACTCCCAACATCTGCATCACCCCTCCTGGCTGCAGTAGATAACTTAGTCTCATTGATTTATTAATACTGTTACAGAGACAGGTTTTAGTAATGTCTGCTCTCAGTTCACACCACATGCTCCAATGTGCTCATAGGCAATCATGGCTAAATAATGCCTAAAATCTTGCAGCCAAAAGCACTTAAAGAGGACCTTTCACCAATCATGACATGCATGTTTTAATAGCTCCATGCATTCCCCATGTAATAATAATTCTGGAACATCTATTCTTATGTCTGTATGTTGTGTCATTCCTTTATTATTTGCACTAGAAGTTATGAATGAATTGCTATTTGCCTTCAGTAAAGGAACAGAGGGGAGGTGACCAGTTTGGGGTGTGTCCCTGCACAGAGTGACTCTAGCCAATCAGTGCTGTCATGTTCAGACTGTGCAGGTACACACCCCCAACTTGTTACCTCCCCTCTGTTCCCTTACTGAAGACAAATAGCAATTCATTCATAACTTCTTTTGCAAATAATAAAGGAATGGCACAACATACAGACATAAGAATACATGTTCCAGACTTGTTATTACATGTGGAATGCATGAAGCTATTAAGACAGGCATGTCAGGAGTGGTGAAAGGTCCTCTTTAAAGGGGTTATCTAGGATTTAAAATGTGTAACTGGTGTTTCAGGTAATTTCTGAGAATAAGCTGCCATGTAGGTGTACATGAGGAATAATACCATAATAACCTGTATCTGCAATTTTTACTATTTTTCATATGTAATCTGTCTGAAATTCTCAACTTCAGAGCTGTTGAGTGTGAACTAGCTGATCATTATGTCTTTTCCAACAAAGGACATGGATAAAGAGGATGATCTGTTCACTGTCTGCAGCACCTCTTTAGAAGCAGCAGCAGAAATTGAGTCCACACAGTAGAACTGAGTATAGGTGTGAATCCAGTAGTATAAGACAGTAAATCTCTAACAAGTCTCTCCTCAACCTTTCTGCTTGTGCCTTTGTGACATTTAGCAAACACAAGGGGGCAGCAAGAAAGGAGCCTGATAAGAGGAAAAGGAAGCATCTTTCTCTAAAAAGATATTCTATATTACAAAGTTTCTTGTACTCACCTCTACTATTAATTTATGAAAAACAAATGAAACAGCAATTACTCTTTAAGACTTGATGATGACCTATCCCTAGAATAAGTCATCAATATCAGATTGGTGGGGTTCCAACACTCTTTACCTCTGCCGATCAGTTGTCTGGCTGTCTAGTGCTGGAAAAAGGCAGCAGAACTACACAGCTTTATCCACTGTTTAGTGGACAGAGCTGGATACTGCAGCGCAGATCCCATTAAATGAACAGTGCAGTAGCCAGCTCCATCCACTACACGGTGGCTGGAGCTCTGTAGTTCCAGTGCCTATTTCCAGCAGTGGACCAACTTCCAGATAGCTGATCATAAGGGTTGCAGGGCATGGGAACCCCACAGATCTCATGATGATGACCTATCCTAGGGATAGGTCATCAATTGCTAGCATGGGCATATTAAGATATCATAGGTTCCTATAGTAAAACAAAAAAAGTTTTATTTATTGTGGATTTAAAAAAAACTCATTGTACGCCACCTCATCCGCTTTACCCCACTTCTGTGTTGGAAATAGTAGAATAGGGGCTTTATTAATAAAAATGGGGCTTCTCTTATACAATATACTCTAAAACTACCTGCAGCCACCACTAGAGAGCTCAGTGCATAGGAATTTATACGGTTACCATTGAATCAGCTATACAATTCTCTTTGCACTGAGCTCCCCCTAGTGGTGGCTGGATTTGTGTCAGGAAGAGAAGTTGTTCATCAGAGGGCATCCCCCCCAGTCATCGTAGCAAATATGTGGTCTGTCTCCATGCCACTGTCTTGGAGAACCCCCTGCAATTTTAAGGATATTTTTACAGTACTTGGGACAGATGGTGCCAGAGGTGGCTGGGCCACAGCGGCTCAGCATTATACACTATCATTTTATACCAGAAAATGGGCATCAGTTATACTGAAATCTACTCCAGTTGCAACCTGGTGTAGATTTCAGTTTAAAATCGGAGATGCACCAAACCTATCTCGAGTTAGATGCATCTCGAACAAGCGAACCTGATTAGTAAGACTGGCGTAGGAAATGCCAGTCTTTGTAAATCAGCGTCTAACAATTATGTTATAATTACAGAGAGTCTGATAACAATCAAATGATCCTCTGGCATGTCTCATATTCTTTAAATAGCCTGAGAACAATGCTATTTTTATGGTATTTTCCTTCCAGCGCAGGCATTTCACTTTCTCGTTTTACTGCTCTGGGCACATTTTCTTACCCTGGGTCAAGGTATGTAACTTTTTATCACTGAGAAACATCTGACTCACATATACTGTATATAAGTATGTATATAATATGTATTTCTCTAAGCCGCACACCCTATGTACTGTACTGCCTGACAGAATTATGAATTATGGCTGTAGAAGCTGACTGCGAGGCGCATTCCTATGCAAGAATGTTTTTTTCTGCTCCATTTTCCACACATTACCATAAATAATAATAACAATCTGTGGCGAGGTTTACTTTTGCACTTAACCCCTAAAGCCTTTACTGCCTCTCTCTCGTTGCAAAGTTATTGCAAACATAGGAATAAAATATATTTCATAAAGCAAACAAGCAATATATTATCCTATAGTTTTACGTCCATAATACAGCCTCACATGGGAGCCGTATATTTTGTGTTAGGAAAGAGATTAGACTTGAAATGAGAAAACTTCTTGAAATTTGCTTCGTGTCCGATTCTACACTAATCAAAGTTATTCCAACTGGCCTGAAAATTGGTGTATGACACACTGAGGTCTCCTAGGACTCTGATTTTTAAAATCTTTTTCATCTTTTTTTATTTCCAAATTTTTGTGATCCTTTTTCTGATTTATGTGATCCTCTATCTTCTTCCGCCCTCATGGTTTTTCCTGCTAAAATTCACAGTAAAATGGCACCGGGCGCTTTTTTACGTGATTTGTCCAAAAGGAATCTCAAAAGCTTCTGACTCATTTGGCGGACGAATTTCTGTGAAATTCGTGACAAATCCAATTTGTTTAGAATTGATTCACTCATTCACCCTATCATAACCAAGCAGGGAAACCTTTAGAATACTTTTGGAATGCATTCCTCTGCTCTGTTCTGACTGGATAAGATCCAGTTTTTGGCACCAAATATATACAACTGTCAAACGAAGCTATAAAGACTAAGGGGGTCATTTATGACCAGATATACGCCACTTTTGGCAGAATCTGCAACTTTTTCCAAGCTCACGCCAGGTCTACAAACGGGGGTGTAGCGTGGGCGGGGAAGGGAAGAGTTCGGCAGGCCCATATCATTCATCGTTTTCAACGTCTGGTTTAGGCATAGAAAATGGTCTAAATGTAAGATAGCAAGGAAGCTATCTTACATTTAGAATCAGCAGTGGATAAGCCAAAGTTATGTAGAGGCCGGCGCCGATTCCTAACTTCAGCAATCCACCGCTAGTACAAGGGGTTATGAAGACCGGCGTCTCAAATGCCGGTCTTAATAAATGTGCCCGTAAGGGTCACACAATGGGATTTTAACACTGATTTAGAACATAATATGTACTCACACTCACATGCAATCCGTATCCCATGCCTGTGAATAGGACCTCACACAGAAAAACTTCTGCATGGACTTTATACAATTTTTTTTGTCATGGAAATCAATGGAATGTTATTTATTTTAGATGGAAAATGTGAGGATTATCACCATTGAAGGATAGTGGGGCCAGTCCTCATGAAGTTCTGCAGCAATGCAAAACGTGGCAAATCTGTGGCAGAAATCTAAGGTCAACCTCAAATCTCTACAGCAAAAAACAAGACCAGTTATAACCCCTTCTCTTGTTTAACCCTTTCAACTGCCGCACCTTGTCCACTTTGATTGACAGGACCAGACAGTGAAAACGTAATCATGCCTGGTCCTGTCAATCAAAGTAAGAGGGAGCAGCAGTTGCAGAGCGAGCAGAGCCTCTAGGTATAATGGTAACGCCCCCATTGCTTCTAGAGGCTCACTTGCAAATATTAAAACATAATTTTTCTCAGCAATACTGGCACATATGAACATGGGACCAACACAGATGCCTTCAGCTGCCAAGTGCACATGTAACCGGTCAGCCAGTTTCATAGGTACAAATCTGCAAGACAGATGTCTTTCAAGTGATATAGACAAATGGAGTGAACATCTAATTGACTGGGGATATTCTTGGGGTAGAGGTACATATAGCAGACTCTGTCTGGGTATAATGCTGCACAAACATGGGGGTTTACTGCAAACTGGCCTGTTTTTTTAAAAATAATAATGTCAGCTGTTTACCTGCTAAAAACACATGGACATTAACAATAATTTAAAAGCTGAACAGTGAAACTGTACTTCGGGGCTACTGGGATCATTTATCAAACTGGTATAAAGTAGAACTGACTAAGTTACCCATAGCAACCAATCAGATTCCACCTTTCATTTTGGACAGCTCCTTTGGAAAATGAAAGGAGGAATCTGATTGGTTGCTATGGGCAACTAAGCCAGTTTTACTTTACACCAGTTTGATAAATGACCCCCTATACCTGTACATTATTCTGTTCATGGGATGTGAATTCATTTGTAAAGTTGGGCGATCCCCTAAGGTCTAGGTTCTCGGCCTGTGTAGATGTACCCCATATGGTACATGCCATGCCTCTAGAGCAGGGATGACCAATCTGCACCTTTCCAGCTGTAGTAAAACTACAATTCCCACCATACCCTGTAGTAGGCTGATAGCTTCAGGCAGTCTGCACATGCTGGGAGCTGTAGTTTTTCAACAGCCGGAGAACCGCAGGTTGGCTATTCCTGCCATTCCTGCTCTAGAGAATATTTCCACTGTGCTTATGCTGTGATTTGACCATATACTTGGGAGTAGTTTTATGTAATTTGCTTTATTAAAAAATATTTGACTCAGAAACATTAAGAATCACTACCCTAGGGCAGATAATGATCCAATGTAATGTGAACTTAAAATAATGCCTTATATGCCTATATAATATCAACTTCAAACGCATCAATAATCTTTTCATAGGACTGATATTCTCTATTATTAGATTCTCCCATGTAAGTGAATTTTCACTCTTTCTTATCATTTTGTGTTCAGAGTGGCTCTAATTGAGGGCTAATTTGGTTGCTATAACATTAAAATTATTGCACTAGTATACACTACCGAAAAGTGGAAAAAAAACACTGTTACGACAAAAAGCGTGTTTTACAGTGTGTCAATACTAAAGGATGTTACATGTAGTGATCAAAGTTTCAAGATCCTTAGTTTACCTACAGAGGCTCAACAGACTTTTTTTTAAATCTGGCCTCACAATTGATGTTTTTGTTTGACACAGGGCTGTTTTTTGTCTTCTCTCTTACAGGACTGTTGATTGCATGTTGATGTGCTCGCTTTGCCTGTTAGATGAAGGCGTTCACCATTCGTGCAATTAATGGATTTTGAAACAGGCTGAATAGTGGGACTTTGGGAAGCTGGAAGCTCTATTTGTCAACCCTTGGGAAGAGTTGGACGAGATACTTCTGTAGTGTATCAGTGGTGTCAACAGTGGTCAGAGGAGGGCAGTCGCACACGTAGAGAAGGTTCTGGAGGTTTAAGACAGACAGAGGCACACCAAGATAGGTGTATATGGGAAGAGCTGCTGCATCTCAAAGGACAGCCACGGCATCACAAATTGATTCGGCAGTAGCCCCTACAGAACTGCCTGGACCATAAGAAGCTGTCTACTTGAAGAAGGACTGCATTCATGTTCTCCACTAGCTTGTTTGCCACTAACCTCTCATCATCGATAAGAGCACCTGCACTAGTGTCATGAGAGAGCCTATTGGAGGCATGAATGGAAAATAATAGTGTTCAATGATGAAAGCTGGTTCTGCCTTGGTACTAAAGATGGCCACATCACAGTTGGCAAGAGGGCTGGAGAGCACCTGCTGCCTTCATGCATAGTGCAGAGACAAACAGGACCAGCACAAAGATGTTATGGTATGTGGCACCATTAGATAGCTACCATGGCCATTGCCATCTGGTATTCGTGAAAGGAACATTGACCAGACTTTCATATGTCCAGGGTATAGTGGAAAAAGTCCTACTGCCTGTTTTGACTCAGGAGACGTGGTGTTCCAACATGATAACATCCACCCACACGGTGCCTGTGCTACACAACATGCCCTTCAGGGTCTCCAGCAGCTCCTCTGGCTAGTTCAATCACCAGATATCGCCACCATTGAGAATGTATGGGACTGAATGGGATGACAGATCTCCCATGCACAGCAGCCAACAACCATCTTGGCCGAACTATGGGTCCAAGTTGAAAGAGCTTGGAATGACATCACAGGAGGATATCCAGCATCTGTATAACTGTTATCATGCCAAAGTGGCAGACTGTATCACAGCAAGGGGAGATGCCATCCAGTATTAATTTCATCCTGCCTCAACATATACCCTGCTGTAGAACAAAAATAAAGAGTGTGATCATTGACCAATCTCCTAGTTGTGCGTTTCAAAACATCCGCCGACCGGGGGTGGGGGGTTGGCGGGTTTGGTGATATGGGAGGGGGGGAGTAGCCAATTGCATGCCACGATAGGAACAAGCCTCTCTAGCCTGCTCTGGCCTCCTAGGGAGGCTCATTCCTGTTGCAGCCTGCTATTGGCTGCTCACTCCGTTGCCAGATGTTTTGATCCACGTGACATGGAGAACACGGGTGCTGGGGGGCCGGGTAAGTATACCCAGTATGAGAGGCCCAGGCATTTTGGGGGGCATTATAGGGGTTGGATAACCCCTTTAATTTCTGATGTGTAAAAATTATAGTACTGCATTCCTACAATTAATCCGATCACAGGCCTGGAATACAGCACATCACGTTTTAGGACAGAATGGTTTCCAGGTACTGTGTTTGTTAACAGCTGATATACACCATTGCCTCAGAAGTATAAACAGTCAGATCTGGAAAAACTCACTAATTACAAACCCCGGCAAGACGTGACCATATTGCAGTTGTAAATCCTGTGGATTTAGAAGGAACTGCTGCCAATTAACATGGTGCCTTTGAAACTTTGCTATAAACAGCCATTGTGATTGACGGGTCGCTATTTCGTGCAGGTCTGCAGCAGCCCTGGTGTTGAGTTACTATACCCTTGACGTCTTTATGCTATTTATACCATGAACATTCTTACTTGTTAGGGTGTATTCATACATTGTAGGTGTAGTGGCTTTTTTGCATCAATTTTATATATTTAAAATGATGTTGGTTTAGAGCTGGTAAACAATAAAAGTATTGATTATTGTTGGTGAAAATTGGTTGTCTAATTATCATTATTACTTGTCTTGTAAGGGTGAGTCACAAATAGGGGTGGGTGCAGTGACATAATCAGTAATGATGTCACCGTGCTTGGCCAGCATGATAATGTTATCACTTCTGGCGTGGTGTCTTCAATCAAGATGGCCGTGACAGCCTCTCTGCCTGCAGAATATAGTAAATAGCACCAGCCTATGTGAGTCCCCTAGTGTGCAAGCACAAGCACCACTGATGGATTGCAGGGTGGTTGTAACCATGGAAACTAGCAGTGTATAATATGATGGAAAAATTAATCCAGCCAGCAAAGGAGGCAATATGGATAATAACAATATATTAGTAAGTGGCTTGTATTAAAGGGGTTGTCTCACTTCAGTAAGTAGCATTCATCATGTAAAGAAAGTTAATACGAGGCACTTACTAATGTATTGTGATTGTCCATATTGCTTCCTTTGCTGGCTGGATTCATTTTTCTATCACATTATACATTGCTCGTTTCCATGGTTATGGCCACCCTGCAATCCATCAGTGGTGACCATGCCTGCACGATATAGGAAAATGCACCAGCCTATTGGAGCTCCCTTGGTCCCGGTCATCAGAGAGACCCGGATTTTTTCCTATAGTGTGCATGCATGACCACCACCAATGGATTGCAGTGTGATCATAATAACCATGGAAACGAGTAGTGTATAATGTGATAAAAAAAGAAAATCCAGCCAGCAATATGAATAATCACAATACATTAGTAAGTGCCGTATATTCACATTCTCTACATGATAAATGCCACTTTCTGAAGTGAGACAACCTCTTGAATGGTGATGGTCGTAACCAGTGAACTGATCGGTACTTCTAGTGCAAATTAATTAGTATTTCAAAAAGGTTCTGGTGCAAATGATGTCTGTAATGATGTAAGCATCCATCTTATGGATGATTACAGGGAACTAAAGATCATTGGCAGTCTAGGAAAAATTAAGATCTGCAAACAGGCCTTGAGCATCATCCTATTACAACTTCATACAACCCAGGAGTTTATGGATATATATCTTTGAGGGCAATTGGTTATTTAACATTGCATTCTACTCATTTTGGGTTACAAATATATTTTATTAAAAGTTTTCATCAGTTTATTTTCTACAGCTTTCACTTTCAGTGTATCTGCAAAGCACTGCTTTCTTCTGCACAGTGAATCCATCAGAAAATGCTGTGACCTGGGGCGTACACAGATCTAATAGAGCATCATAGCAAAACTTAGTATGGGGCCCCCTGTCCCACCCAGTTTCCAGTACGTGTGTGTCGATCACTCTCAGGCAACGGAGAATGCAAAGCACAACGCCTCATTTTTATCATGAATTTATGTTTTGTTTTTAATTAAGGGGATGAAATTTTAATAAAAAATTGTAATAAAAAAGTCACCCTTGGCCTCTCCCAAAGGTGCTTCATTAATATGGAACTCATTCTTTTGGACCACCATATTTCTCAATGTATTTATGCCAGACAGCCGGCATAAATATACTGATAAGTCTTCTGCTATCTATTAAAAATCTTTCTGCCTGCTGCCACCACTAGGGGGAGCTCAGTGCATAGGAATTTATGTAGTTACAGTTGACTGGATGGAGGCAGTAATCATCTGTTTAGTCGTGGCAGCATGAAAATACAATGTTCTCACTTCAGCAAAAGAAAAAGATCAGCGCAGGCCCCTCTCCCCTGTAGCAGTTGCATATCACTAATGAAGCCAGTCATTGGCTGGAGCGGTGCATATGATCATGCCCATGCACCAGTGGAAGAAACAGTGCAGGGACTCAAAGATGGAGACAGGAGGACTGGGGCAGCATGGAACAAGTAAGTATTGTAACAGCGGCTGCTGTGCGATGCTGTTCTCCTGCTTACCGCCGCGGCTCCAGGCGCGGTGTTCAGCGGTGATCTGCTACCAGTGCTTCCCCATTCACCACTGCAGTCCTGGGCTCTGTCCATGTAGGTACTGTTCTGGGATCCGCTCCACAGTTTCCATTCAGCCCCGGCCACAGCATGCTTGCTGCTTGTTCCTGCAGCATTTCCTTAAGGGTCAGCACACGTCACTTCCTCTGCTTTATGGTTTAGATCATGTGACCTCGCTGACCAATCCTAGCCCTCCTGCATGTATTTAAGTGGTTCAGCCCCCTTCCCAGATGCCTCAGCGTCAAGGTATTTGTGTCCTGATAAGGTTGCTGTTATTTATGCTTGTGTTTCTGGACTCTGCTACCTGTTTGATCCCTGCCTGCTTGCCTTGACTCTCCTGTTGCTGACCCGGATTGCCTGACCTGTACATGTGCTGCCTGACCTGACCTATTGCTTGTTTGACTTTGCCTCTGCCTCATCCTTCAGTCCTGCACTGTTTCCCCTCGTTACGACTCGGCCTGCTGACCTCAGGTACCACCTGGTCCAACTGGACCAGCTGCCTCGTGTGCCAATCCTGCTCAAGAGGTAGCGACCTGGTGTTCCCCTCAGAACCCTCAGGGTTAGGCCCCATTCAGACGACCGTGCGCTCCCATCCTCTGGGGCAGCACAGGCCGGCTTTCACGGCCGGTATACGGCCGTGAAACACGGTCGTCTGAATGGGGCCTTACTGTGAAGATTGAGGGGTTCACTTAGACAACACCCTTCGAGGAAGTAGGACATGTTGGACAGTGGGTTCACACCTGCTAGTTCGTGACAAGTATGAATCTTTTTGTGGGCTTGGGGCATTACATGAAATATAATTATTATCTGAAAACCAGTTTAAAGGCAAACACCCACGGCATTGCAGCTCTACTAATTCATGTTTTGTATCTTTTCACATAAAATTTTGGACATGGCAGAGGCATACTATAACTTTTTTTGTTCAAAAAATGTCTACACCTGTGTGTCCCATGCAGGTCCATATTTGGCCAGAAGAAACTCATGGATATGTCACATTATGCATTTTTTATATAAAAAATAATCTTCTGGAATTAGCTCCTTATAAGTCCAACAAGCCTTGGGATTTGACCAGGGATGTGTCTTGGCCATATTCAATGGTCAAATCCCAAAGCTTGTTGGGAAGTCAGATTTTGACTCATAGAGAGCCATTTCCAAGTGGTGGTGCTGGTGAGATGGTTCTCTTCCTCGGGAGATACTTTTTTTTTTTTTGCACTTTCCTGATCAGACTAAAAAGTAGGATCACATCTTTCATTTAATTAAAAAAAAATGGCCCAGTCAGACAGGTCAGAAGTCACCCAGATCAGTAAGGAGTTAAAGTAAAGTTATGCAATGTGTAAACCAGTCTTTCAGTAGACTGAGTAATGCTCTGCTGAGTGATACATTGCAGATTCCTTTGCCCCTAAATGAGATACCTATGTGCGGAGGAGGGACACTTTTGATAAGCTAAAATATTTCTAGAAAGAGGCTCCCATAGATAATTTCAAAACACGTGAATTGAGGATCAAAGGGTCAAAGGCTCAACATTGTAATAACGCAGGTGTATAGAGAAAAACCCACACTCTTCATAACAACCGTGGAGACTGAGAAGATGTTCAGTGCAGCTGTAATACTATTGCTAAACTGACAGGGGATCAAATGTCTGAACGTGCTAAGTACTCAGAGAAGGGGTAGATAAAGGTCTTAGCAGGTGCTCTCTCATGTGTTAAGGAGACCTGTCACTTCTCCTGACATGTCTGTGTTAATAACTGCTTTCCCTGTAATAACAATTCTGGAGCATGTGTTATATAATTCTATGTTGTTCCATTCCTCTATTATTCCTGCTACAAGTTTATGAATGAATTACCAGCAGTCTGCAATAAAGATTTATCTGGTTATTAAGGGTGTGTGCCTGCACAGTCTGATGCTGGCAACACTGATTGGATAGTGTCAGACTGTGTAGGGACACATTCCCCCCCCCCCCTTCCTTCCCAACTGAGAGCGGCCCTGAGCAGGTTATAGAATAGCGGATATGGAAGCAGCCTAGGGAGACACTGCCACGTTCAGCGCTCCTGAATTATTCTGTAATGTGGGCATTTAGGGTGCCATTGGGCCCCACAGAGATGTCCGAGCTGCCGACTCGAGCGCCCCTATTCTAATCCGCCATTGGACTGGAGTGTGTAAGAGTCAGGGGAGAAACGGGATAAGCATTGCCTCTTTTGTTATTTTAGCACATTTATATAGCTGTTGTAGTTTTTATTTGACTAGGACAACCCCTTCGTGCTCCACATGAACTCCAAGTTAGAAATTTAATAAAATTGCAATTAGTGGTGGAATATTTTTTTTAAATTACGCCTCCCACGGGCATATGTGTAAAATATGCATTATACAGATACATACAGGTAATAAAACCATATGTATGAATCATCAGCACTGCATCCCTATTACAGATCTGCTATACTGATGGACTGGCTCCAATTTAGGTGCCGGAACACTCCAGTTTGATATGCAACATGTATATATGTATACAGCATAGAGTCGTACAGATATGTTTGCCATATATACCAGGAGCTTATCAGGGGTAAAAAGCAAGAGTATTAACGTAATGTGAACAAAACCTTGCAGTCAGAGGCATACTTACACTCACCGGCCACTTTATTAGGTACACCATGCTAGTAACGGGTTGGACCCCCTTTTGCCTTCAGAACTGCCTCAATTCTTCATGGCATAGATTCAACAAGGTGCTGGAAGCATTCCTCAGAGATTTTGGTCCATATTGACATGATGGCATCACACAGTTGCCGCAGATTTGTCGGCTGCACATCCATGATGCGAATCTCCCGTTCCACCACATCCCAAAGATGCTCTATTGGATTGAGATCTGGTGACTGTGGAGGCCATTTGAGTACAGTGAACTCATTGTCATGTTCAAGAAACCAGTCTGAGATTATTCCAGCTTTATGACATGGCGCATTATCCTGCTGAAAGTAGCCATCAGATGTTGGGTACATTGTGGTCATAAAGGGATGGACATGGTCAGCAACAATACTCAGGTAGGCTGTGGCGTTGCAACGATGCTCAATTGGTACCAAGGGGCCCAAAGAGTGCCAAGAAAATATTCCCCACACCATGACACCACCACCACCAGCTTGAACTGTTGATACAAGGCAGGATGGATCCATGCTTTCATGTTGTTGACGCCAAATTCTGACCCTACCATCCGAATGTCGCAGCAGAAATCAAGACTCATCAGACCAGGCAACGTTTTTCCAATCTTCTACTGTCCAATTTCGATGAGCTTGTGCAAATTGTAGCCTCAGTTTCCTGTTCTTAGCTGAAAGGAGTGGCACCCGGTGTGGTCTTCTGCTGCTGTAGCCCATCTGCCTCAAAGTTCGACGTACTGTGCGTTCAGAGATGCTCTTCTGCCTACCTTGGTTGTAACAGGTGGCAATTTGAGTCACTGTTGCCTTTCTATCAGCTCGAACCAGTCTGCCCATTCTCCTCTGACCTCTGGCATCAACAAGGCATTTCCGCCCACAGAACTGCCGCTCACTGGATGTTTTTTCTTTTTCGGACCATTCTCTGTAAACCCTAGAGATGGTTGTGCGTGAAAATCCCAGTAGATCAGCAGTTTCTGAAATACTCAGACCAGCCCTTCTGGCACCAACAACCATGCCACGTTCAAAGGCACTCAAATCACCTTTCTTCCCCATACTGATGCTTGGTTTGAACTGCAGGAGATTGTCTTGACCATGTCTACATGCCTAAATGCACTGAGTTGCCGCCATGTGATTGGCTGATTAGAAATTAAGTGTTAACGAGCAGTTGGACAGGTGTACCTAATAAAGTGGCCAGTGAGTGTATTATGGAGGCAGACCATACCACTGCTATGGGGCGTGAGGTGAGAGGGTAGAAAGCACTGAACTCCTTCTCCTGCTTCCCGACATCAATCCACCATATTTTTCTGCAGCCACCACTTAGGTGTCTGTATAAATTCTTATGCACTGAGCTCGATCTAGTGGTGGAGGCAGGCAGCCATTTTTATAATGTAGTAGGGAAGCAGGTCATTTAGACCTGTATGGGAGAAACTCATCAATAACTTTATTCCATTTATAAAGCTCCAGTTCAATTCCTTTCCGAAATAGAAACTGGCAAAAGTGCGCAAAAAGGTGACTTTTTTATTCCTCCACAATTGAAAAAACATTTGAAAATTTATCACAAATCTCAGTAGGGGACAATATTAAGGTTTAGTATTGGGCCCTATAATATCTGTATACACCCCCAGTTATAGCCTCAAAATTTGGCTCCCCACAATTCTCCTGGTAATCAGGAAGTTGGATGCTTTTGAGTTAACTGAAACTGGCCTTATGCTGTATTTTTACATGATGCTCTTTGCTATATTTATCTAATATGTATATATATATATATATATATATATATATATATATTTCTGTCCTCTGTTATTACCTATGCCAGGGAGGAACAACCTGAGGCCCTCCAGCTGTTGCAAAACTACAACTCTCAGCATGCTCAGACTGCCTAGCAGTGCATGGTGGGAATTGTAGTTTTATAACAGCTGGAGAGCCGCAGGTTCGCAATCTCTGACCTATGCTCCCTTTTTGCAATTATTATATTCTTATACTGTATACCGTATAACATGAGTTCTTTAACAACAGGAGCATTTCTATTCTTTAAATTATTCTTGCACTGAAGACCTTTTCCCTAATTAGCTAAAAATAATTATAAGCAAGGGTGGACTGGGAACTTAACGTGGCTCTGGAAAAATACTAAAAGTGGCCCAATTTTTTAGTCGGGTCCAAATTGATGGAAGGCATGGGCAGCAATACCATATTGTGGCACATAATACCACCCTAACAGAGCCAAATACCACAGTCCATCCCAGAATACTGCCAGCAGCACAAAATACATCTCCAAAAACCTAAACTGGCCGGCGGTGAGGAGGGCTCAGGTGGCCCCCTGGACATCAGCCCACCGGGAAATTTCCCTGTAAGGTCTAGGGCCAATTAATCCCTGATTACAAGTGAAATATTGTAAGAATGCATTTGTCTTTTATACTCATTTATGTTACGAGAATCAGACTTTTAAAACAATTTCAGTTTTAACACAGTACAGTGGTTGCAAACAGTTTTGGGTGCATATACAATACCCCCTAAGATAATATGCGATACCCCCCAGCGATCTACTGCTGTTAGACAACGCAAGATGTAAAATTGCCATAGAGTCCAGGCCATTGAATATGATAATAAAAATAATACAATAAATAAATAAAATAATTAATCATATACTTGTATTAGCCATTTGTTTTTAAGCAATTGTTTTTTATTTCTATTAAAATTCATTTGTCAAAGTGTTTTCATAGTGAAATTCACTTGAATTATTGTAAATTACTGAAGCAACAGGACAATACATCAAGTTAAGTAGTACTATACAGTGCATCACTAGGGAGAACTACCCTATTAATAAGTTGTTGCTTTGCTTAGATTCCATTTAGTTATTTGAAAAAAAAATTGGCTTCCTTCACTGCGCTGCAATGAAGAAATCTAAATATATCATTGTTCTGGAATTTCTGAAATTCTTTACCAGCTGGCCGCAGGTTATCTGTAGTTTGAACTTGAGCTCCACCTAGTGGCAACTGTTGTGATGAATGCATTACCTATGGCAGAAGAATCCATGCTCATTATGTTATGAGGGTTTGCACAGAAACCATACATAGACATACTGACTAGTGATGAGTGATTTTATTGATTTTTGATTTTATTGATTTATATGAGTTGCAATTTATTCCATATTTTTTCCATGATTGGGGGGAATGTATCAAGGCCTATATGCTGGTTTTCTGGCAGAACAAAAGTCATACATTTTGGCCTGCATATTTTTCTACAAATATGATAAGTGATTGTTACAGCAGTAGGTGTGGAAACACTGTGTCAGCCAACAGATTTGACTTTGGGCTAATCCTAAGAGTGTTATCCTAGCAGGCCCCTGTTTTTTACCATTAAGCTACCTCCTGGAATAGTCCTGTGTAGATGATGGCTGACCCACGGAGGTCAGAGACACCACTGCATAGCACCGAGGGGTCAGGCCCAAAATCATACTTAGGGACAGGCCAAGGTCAGGGATGGTGAGTATGTGCTATATGGTAAATGGTCTGAGGTCAGGGTAGGCAGTGAAGGGTTAGTACAAAGGTCAGGCACAGGTATGGTCAAGTAGAGGTGGGTCAGAATCCAGTAAACAGGAATAAAGTCGGTACACGGGCAGACAAGAGGACATACACCTTTGTAGGATACTTGCATGCTAGGAAGCCTATTGATTATGCACCCTCCCACAGGGGAAGATACCTTAAGTACCCAAAGATTACCAGCCATTGACTAGTGAAGATGAGGGAGGTGGGAATAAACAATCAGCCATCCATATCGTTTCCAAGATAAAGATTTTCTGTTTCTACTGTGTCTGCACTTAGAGCAGTCAGGGTACACACAGATACAAGAAATCAGGGAAGTGCTTGACAGTATCGGCCTTTTTGCTGAGTGCTTTCATTGCAGGTGAAGGGCAAAGTGAAAAGTGCCATCTTGAAAATGATAGGGACCACAGTGATCATTTATACTGCTACACTGGATATCAAGGGGGTGGAGGGGGCACATCCATGCAGGCAAAGCTAAGCCTAGAGGCTAATTAGTAGCTGCTAATGCCATTGTTGTAATTTTTCAGCAAAGTGGCCAAACCCTTTAATGCGTCACTTGGTTCTTCTTTCAGATGTTATCTTTCCCTATTCTGTCCTGCCTGAGGATGATGTGGAAAAGGATAAAAAGAAGCTCAACGTTTGACTAATATTAGTTATATAGTCAGTAAATGTGAAATGTAACATTTTTCTGACTAAGCGTTACTATTATTGGATTTCAGCTTGTTTTTCATTTCATAGGAAAACTTTTTCGCAACCTGGAAAATGTCAGCAAGTAGGGTATCCACTGTTGCCAGACCTTATTTCTTTGCTTTTTTCTGACTATGTCTTTATTACCACACAAACGCTTAATACACCAATTAGGTCCACAGTCCATTGGCAGTACATGATTTTACATTTAAAATACCGGGCAATGCATCACATCTAGCACCGATCTGTCTGCAGCAGTATGTTGACTGTTTCCAAAAAGGAAACGTTTTTTCCACACGGCATAGGGTTACAAACTACAGCAAAATCATATGAAATCTAAAAAACATATGAAAAAACTGCTATAAATACATCTTAATAAAATTCTGTACAACATTATCCCAATGTAACCTTACATTGTAAAATGTTATGTATTCTGCCAACTGCACCCCTCTACATGTATTTGAAGTCTTGCACTTGTAACAGGCATTCAAACCACAGCAGCTGCTCTGTGCCAAGTAGATGAGACTTTATCTGATGACTTGCGTTGCATCCTCCAGGTGTGCACAGCCGCTCAGCACATGGCGATACGGGTATGTATGTGAAAGACTGTGTGTGGTAAGATTGTGGTGAATGTGCAGCCTCACTTCTTACCCAGCCTCACTTACTTACTGTGATGTCTGTGCATGTGATTATTTTCATTGCTGAAATCTCCTACAAATTCAAGAGTCAGATGTTTATCTCTCTAGTTTTTTTTTTTTTACTAATTTTCTTTCATTCCTTTAATTCCTATAGTTTTATTAACGTTTTAAAATTTATATTACATTGCTTGTTTAATTTCTATATCAATGTGAAAGTTATTTTTATAGTTTATACACAGTTATATATTTTATATCTTTTGTATTATATACTTGTACTTAAATAATAGTGAACCTCAATATAAAGTACATACAGCGTTATTCAGGAAAGTTACAGAAGCCTAGAATGCACCACATTCACCTCCATTTTGTTTTAGATCCAAAAACATCCTCCTAATATATCTGTACAGGGAAACTTTGTTTTGCTTTGACTTGGTAAATTATATCATTCTGCTCACATATAGCCATCACAAGGTGGAGCCAACTCTATATAGATACATATAGCTATTATTGAATTATTACATCATTAGCAGCTCAGTGTTAGACCCCATAACAGTAACTTGCCTCAAAACTATGGTATGTGCAACACTGAGGGTATCAGATTGGCTCTGGTCTGCCCTGTATACAAAAAAAAAGCAGGTCATGCATGTGTATTTTTCCTTATACTCCTACTTGCATACTAACCAGCTTTGCAGTTGGTAAATTTGGGACAAATAGGCTGGAGAACTCCCACAAACATCATAAGACTGTCCATTTATGTAAGCTCTGCCCATTTGGGCCATGATAGCTTGAATTTGCAGTGACAGTCTCTGAAAATTAGGGACAATTATTACAAATTCAGGACTGTTGGCAACTATAAACTTGGAAACTCACTGATCAAATAATTATGGCATATGCTTTATCTGTCACTTAATTGTAACAAATTAGTCAAAATGGCTCATCTCATCTCATGGCTTGACATTCATTGCTAAAAAAACATAACACACCCAGATAGAAATGATGGATTGCTGCAAATCCCGGCATGTAGTTATGACTCAGGCAGATATGTAAATTATTATAGGTTTGTTCTGATTAGTTGCTGAGACTTGCCACATGAGTGCTTCCCCCACTGCCTTATAAAAAGGCTCTCAGAGGCTACTTTTGAGATGTGTACCTCTTGGTGGGAGATCATTAACTGCTAGACCTGCCTCTACAATGCAGATGAACACATTTTGCCTCTCAGACTCTTAGAGAAGGGGGAACATCACTGGACTGAAAGAATGGATTGTCATTTCAATGAATTGTGTGTTATCTAGGCTCTTCCGACCTAGCTTTTATGAGAGGTTGGGAGCAGTGGTTACATGAGGACACACACGACTATTAGGTTACTGGACAGCCCACACAGATCACCAGTAGAGAGGATCATTTGATCCACTGACAAGTATGAGAAACTCTCATAGTTTTGTTGTCCCCGATCCAGACACAGGTGCCAACTTCATTACACACCTCTGTCTGGACTATTTCCAGGCGCTTAGCAGAATAAAATTTGCTGTCACAGCGATGAACCCAGGTTCTGTTTAATATTGTATGACGGTCAGGTTCCTGTATAGAGGCCTCATGGTGAGCGCTTCAATCCTGCCTCTGCTGCGGAGTGACACACTTCCTCAACTGCTCATGTGATGATCTGGGGAAACATTGCTTACAACAGTCGGTAACACCTTGTAGGGGCACTAGCAGCTCAGTGATATGTGCAGGACATCCTGCTGCCACATGTGTTACATCTCATGGCAGGTCTTCCAATTGGTATTTTCAGCAGGATAATGCTCACTTACACACACTAAGAGTTTCCTACAAATGTATCTGCCAGATTGCAACAATCATCAACTGTTGCTCCACCTGCAGTATACCACGACCTGATTCAACACTGCCAGATTGCAACACTTCCTAGCCCTGCCTGGTTGCCAGCTTTGGCAACCTACGAGTTGCAGGATCTACAGGCCCAGTTGCCAGGGGCGTAGCTAAAACTGACTGGGCCCTACAGGAATTTCTTTACAGGGCCAGGGAGCGCTTACTTAAAATAAAACATTTTGGAAAAAAAATTGTCTTTGTATTGCCATTTTCTGACAGCTAAAAGTTTTTTTTTAAATATTTCTACTAGAGATGAGCGAGCATGCTCGTCCGAGCTTGGTGCTCGTTCGAGTATTACGGTACTCGTAAGTGCTCGCTGCTCGGACGAGTATCTCGCCATGCTCGAGGAAATGGCATCTCCCGCATTTTGAATTTTTGGCGCCTATAAACTCAGCCAATCACAAGCCAGGAGACTCTGCGGTACACCCAGCATCACGTGGGGCCCTTACATGTCAATAGCAAGGGTTGGCTGGCCTGATCACGTGACCCTTGAATATACTAGTGACTGCCCACAGTGCTCGGCTCAGATGCTGTCTGGATGCCGTTAGGGACAGATCTGCTGCGTTTCAGGGAGAGTGTTAGGGCCTGGATTTAGTTCTCTGTTAGGCAGGAGTGATCTGAAAAGAACCCAACAGCCCTTCTAAGGGCTACAAGACATTTTTTTTTGTCTCCTGGCTGGGCTGGCTGGCACTAGTAGTGCAGCTATTGCCATATATAACACTTTTTTTTATTGTTTTATCTCAGTGATACAAATCCATTTCATACAGCTGTGTGGAACCATTCTGTGTGTCACAGTTCAGCTGTCCACTCACCACAAACCACAATCCGTATTTTCTGTCCAGGTGACCCATACTGTACGTCACTGTCACGTACCGTGTGGTTATCGTGACACGTGTTTCATGTTGCTCATGTTTGTGCCCTGGTATTCCGGATTTGGTTGTATGCTGGTTGCCAGGGGCAACGTGTATATTGGTGGTGTCTCGGTTGTTCTCCGTGACACGGCTTCCATGTTGCTCATGTTTGTGCCCTGGTATTCCGGATTTGGTTGTATGCTGGTTGCCAGGGGCAACGTGTATATTGGTGGTGTCTCGGTTGTTCTCCGTGACACGGCTTCCATGTTGCTCATGTTTGTGCCCTGGTATTCCGGATTTGGTTGTATGCTGGTTGCCAGGGGCAACGTGTATATTGGTGGTGTCTCGGTTGTTCTCCGTGACACGGCTTCCATGTTGCTCATGTTTGTGTCCTGGCATTCTGGCTGCGGTAGTAGGCCATGGTTGCCAGGGGCAACGTGTAGTTTTGGTTGCTGGTATGTTCCCTTATTGCATACTTCCTTCCCTGTCTGGTTCTCATGGGGTTAACATATTGACCTGGGTGTGGTCACTAGGTGCTTTTATTCTGTTGTTGCTAGCCTGGTGGGTGAGTTGTGCTTCAGCCTCCGTTGGTGCTGGAGCTATGCACCTTTCCTGGGATTCCATCTGCCCAGTCCTTGTGGCCACTTAATATGTCATACTGTCACGCTACGGTGTGGGAGGGAAAACTCCACACCGAGCATACACCGATACGATACTGTGAGTTGTTGCCGGTGAGCTGGTTCCTGGGTGTGTTGTGTTTACTGAGTCCTGTTAGGTGTTCGGGTTCCAGTACATGTGCCTGGGCTGCAGTCTTTGGTGTATGGACTGCTGGTGCTTCTATCAGCAGTTTCAGCAGGCAAGTTGCCAGGTGCATCAGGACCATCCTGGAGGTGCAGTCAGTGAGTTCTGGATAAGTGCATCCCTACCATCTGGGGCTCTGTGAAGAACGGGGCTCACTGGGTTTCTGCCCTCTGGGTTTGGTTTCTGGTGTTTCCGGTGCACTTGGTTCAGTGGTTTTCATCTCACTGTAGTGTATCGGTGTATGCTCGGTGTGGAGTTTTCCCTCCCACACCGTAGCGTGACAGTCACGTAATCAAATACGGTCTTTTGCTTTCACTGATACAGCTACATTAGAAAAATCTCTGTGCGACATTTGTCTGGGTTGCAGTCAAAATAGCCACAGTAAGCAGGGGCTGAGTTTGCTCTCTGATATTTTCTGCACGTCACGTTAAAAAAAATATATATATATAAAAAAAATAAATTAAAAAAAAAAAGTTTTTTTGTTGTTTTATCTCAGTGATACAAATCCATTTCATACAGCTGTTCGGAACCATTCTGTGTGTCACAGTTCAGCTGTCCACTCACCACAAACCACAATCCGTATTTTCTGTCCAGGTGACCTATACTGTACGTCACGTAATTAAAAAAGGTCTTTTGCTCTCACTGATACAGCTACATTACAAAAATCTCTGTGCGACATTTATCTGGGTTGCAATTAAGCAGACCAAGTCTGCCTAATCTAATAGTTTCAGTGTAATTGCTCCATACTGCACGGTACGTAATAACATACGTAATTTTGCTCTAACTTATCCACCTATATACAAAGCACAATCCGTATTTTCTGTCCAGGTGACACATTCTGTACGGCGCGTAATTAAAAAAGGTCTTTTGCTCTCACTGATACAGCTACATTACAAAAATCTCTGTGCGACATTTATCTGGGTTGTAATTAAGCAGACCAAGTCTACCTAATCTAATAGTTTCCGTGTAATTGCTCCATACTGCACGGTACGTAATAACATACGTAATTTTGCTCTAACTTATCCACCTATATACAAAGCACAATCCGTATTTTCTGTCCAGGTGACACATTCTGTACGTCACGTAATTAAAAAAGGTCTTTTGCTCTCACTGATACAGCTACATTACAAAAATCGTAATTTTGCTCTAACTTATCCACCTATATATTAACTTGTTCAGATTGAACAAGTTTGTGGGTTTCAGTACAGCAGGCCCATTTTTTTTTTGTACATATAATACACTTATATACAGAAAATGTTGAACCCCAGGGCTAAGGGTCGAGGACGAGGGCGTGGGCATTCAATTACTGCAGGGGGCAGAGGCCGTGGTCCTGGGCAGGGTGAGACAGTACCTGCTGATGAGGGAGCAGGGGAACGCCGCAGAGCTACACTCCCTAGCTTCATGTCTCAACTTAAAGGGACACGTGGTAGAGGACTGTTGAAACCACAACAGTGCGAACAGGTGATGTCGTGGATTGCGGACAATGCTTCAAGTAATTTGTCCACCAGTCAGTCTTTCATGCAGTCCACCCACGTTACCCAAGGGAGCACTCCTCTGGCTCCTCAACCTCCTTCCCCCCAGTCTGCCCCCTCCCAGGAAAATTTGGAATGCGATCCGGCATACTCTGAGGAACTGTTTTCTGGACCCTTCCCAGAGTCACAAACCACTTCTCAGGTTGCTGCTGACCTCTTTCCCGATGCCCAAGTTTTCCAACTGTCGCAGTCTATGGGTGATGATGATGATGACAATGTTGACTTAGTAGAAGAAGTGTGTAAAGGGGTGTCGGACGATGAGGAGACACGGTTGTCAGACAGTGGTGAAGTTGTTGTCAGGGCAGGAAGTCCGAGGGGGGAGCAGACTGAGGAATCGGAGGATGACGAGGTGACTGACCCAAGCTGGGTTGATAAGTCGAGTGAAGACAGTGCTTCTGAGGCGGAGGCAAGTGCTGCACCAGAACAGGTTGGAAGAGGCAGTGGTGTGGCCAGAGGGAGAAGCAGGGCCAGAGCTGGTGCATCAGCAGCAACTGTTTCACGTAGTGAAGCTCCCGTGGCGAGGCCTAGATGTTCGCAAGTCTGGAGGTTCTTTAAAGAAAGTGAGGATGACCGACGGACTGTGGTGTGCAACCTGTGCCACACCAGGATCAGCAGGGGTGCCACCACTACTAGCCTAACCACCACCAGCATGCGCAGGCATATGAGTGCTAAACACCCCACTCAATGGAACCAAGGCCGTTCACCTCCTGCGGGTCCCACCACTGCTCCTTCCCCTGTGTCACTCGCTGCCTCTGATAGTCAACCCCCTGCCCAGGACCCCGGCACGAGCGCCTCCCGCCGGAAAACCACACCTTCGCCTCCACGATCCTCCACAGCGTCCACCAATGTGTCCCTTTACAGCAGACGCTGGAGCGCAAGAGGAAATACAGTTCCACCCACCCACATGCCCAAGCCCTCAACGTCCAGATCTCCAAATTGCTGAGCCTAGAGATGCTGCCCTATAGGCTGGTAGAGACCGAGGCCCTTCGCAATATCATGGCGGTGGCTGCCCCTCGGTATTCGGTCCCCAGCTGCCACTATTTTTCCCAATGTGCCGTCCCATCCCTACACCAGCACGTGTCACAGAACATCATCCGTGCCCTGACCAATGCTGTTTCTGAGAAGGTCCACCTAACCACGGACACGTGGACAAGTGCTGCCGGGCAGGGACACTATATATCACTGACGGCACATTGGGTTAACTTGGTGGAGGCTGGGACCGAGTCTGATCCTGGGGCCGCTCATGTATTGCCCACACCGAGGATTGCGGGGCCTACCTCGGTCACAGTCTCTCAGACGTACTATGCCTCCTCCTCCGACCCCTCCTCAACCTCCTCCTCCGAATTACCATCCGTGGGCACGGCACCTTCAGTCGGTAGCTCTAGGCACAGCAGCAGTGCCGTGGGTAAGCGCCAGCAGGCGGTGCTCAAACTGCTGAGCTTAGGTTACAAAAGGCACACCGCCCAAGAGCTGTTACAGGGCATCACGGCGCAGACCGATCTGTGGCTGGCACCGCTGAACCTCAAGCCAGGCATGGTTGTGTGTGACAACGGGCGTATCCTGGTGGCGGCTCTGCAACTCGGCAGACTGACACATGTGCCATGCCTGGCCCACGTGTTCAATCTCATAGTTCAGCGGTTCCTCAAGACATACCCCAATCTGTCTGATTTGCTCACCAAGGTGCGCCGCATCTGTGCGCATTTCCACAAGTCGACCACAGATGCTGCCACTCTCAGGGCAGCGCAGCGCCGCCTACAATTGCCCGCTCACCGACTGTTGTACGACGTGCCCACAAGATGGAATTCGACATTAAACATGTTATCCGGAGTTTACCAGCAGCGCAGAGCGATTGTAGACTGCCAGATGTCAACTTCCACCAGAACTGGTAGTCAGGTCACTCAGATTCCTCAAGTCTACAATGAGGAGTGGACGTGGATGTCTGATATCTGCCAGGTGTTGAGCAACTTTGAGGAGTCAACACAGATGGTCAGCGGCGATGCCGTGTTAGGCCAAGGAGCCCTTTTTAAATAATAAAGTGACTCTGTCCTGAGACAGAGCCACCGGGGATCACTGGACTCAGATCCTGAGTCACCCGAGCAGGGCAACCCAGGAACCAAGCAGCCGGAAAGGCAAGCTCCTGAAGGAGGACAGGGGATGAGCCCCAATGCCCGAAGGGCACGTGTGCACTAACACACAATTGTAAGCTCCCGAAGGAGGATAGGGGATGAGCCCCAATGCCCGAAGGGCACGTGTGTACTCGCACACAATTGTAAGCTCCCGAAGGAGGATAGGGGGATGAGCCCCAATGCCCGGAAGGCAAATGCGCACAAGCACTCAATGCGCTCAAGTCTGGGACCAGCACAGGATACTCAGCTCTCAATCGGACCACGTGTGCCGAGTTCCGCGCCTCCCGAAGGAGGTTGCAGCCCAACACACAATGTGGCCTCCAAACACACACACTGGCGCACACTAGGATAGTGGAACATAGACTGGAACCCACACAACTCCTGCCTAGACCACAGACTACACCTAATGTGCAACCAAGGTCCTAGTTACGAAGCAGAGCGACCGGGACTCTAGCTTTAGCAAAGCAACAACAAGGCACCGGCGGCTGCTGCCACTACTGAGGAGTTTTTATAGTGAAGCAACCAATTAACAGGGCGGTGCTTCCTGTGCAGGACTGGCGGATGTGACATCATCTGTAGCCTCGAAGTATGGGCACATGATCACCTCCTTGCGGAAGTGACATCACAGGCAGGGTCAAGGTCGGAGCTTATGACCACTTCCTGTGTCTGAACCAAAACAAAGTGTCTTAAAGCGACAGTGTCGTAATTAGACTGCAAGCGCGCGCGTGCACGGCGTCGGTGCCCGCGCCTTACATGCCGCCATTATCAGCCTCACCATCCCGCTGCTTTGCCTGTTGAAAAACTCACTGCTCAGCATGAAGTCAGAAGCTTTGTGCTTGTCACAAGAGACGGTGGAGGAAGATACGTCGCTTGATAGCCAGAGCACCCTCCGGTCTGTTTCTCAGTGCGTATCGGAGGAGGGGGATGAGGATGAGGAGAATGTCGGCGAGACAGAAGAGGGTACCAGTGCTCAGTCCTTCTTAACTCTTGAGCGTGTATGGGCAGAAGAGGAGGACTTGGAAGAGGAGGAAATGGAGAGTCAGGCCAGTGAGGAGAGGGAATTCTTGCGTGTTGGGACTCTGGCGCACATGGCAGACTTCATGTTAGGCTGCCTATCCCGTGACCCTCGCGTTAGAAGCATTTTTTCAAACACCGATTACTGGGTGTTCACTCTCCTGGACCCACGGTACAAGCAGAACCTTTCCACTCTCATCCCTGTAGAGGAAAGGAGTATGAGAGTGAATCAATATCAACAGGCCCTGGTGCACAAGCTGAAACAATCCTTCCCATCTAACGCCGCTAGCGGCAGAGGGCGTGGTTCTGTGGGCCAAGTAGTAGGGGAGAGGAGGCAAGCAGGCAGCTTGTCCAACACTGGCAGGGGAACGCTCTCCAAGGCCTTTGCCAGTTTTATGTCACCCCAGCAAGACACTGTCACCTGTCCCCAGTCTAGGCAGAGTAGGGGGGAGCTGTACAGAAAGATGGTGAGGGAGTACCTAGCTGACCATACCAACGTCCTGCGTGATCACTCTGCTCCATACAACTACTGGGTTTCAAAGCTGGACACGTGGCCTGAACTGGCGCTGTACGCCTTGGAGGTGTTGGCCTGCCCTGCCGCTAGCGTGTTGTCAGAGTGGGTATTCAGTGCAGCTGGTGGCGTCATCACCGATAAGCGTACACGCCTGTCAACTGACAGCGCTGACAGGCTGACGCTTATTAAAATGAACAAAGCGTGGATTTCACCGGAATTCAAATCTCCTCCGGGGGAAAGCAGCTAAAGATTAACATTACTTATGTATCCGATTCCTCTTCTCTACTCCTCCTCCTCCTTGTCGTCTTTGCCTAACGCTGACCCAAAAAACGCAATTTTTTAGAGGTCCAACTGGCACTCTTTTACCACAATTTTTCCGGAGGTCCACCTACAGGCCCTCTCTCTAAACAATTTTTCCAGAGGTCCACCTACAGGCCCTCTCTCTAAACAATTTTTCTTTGCACCTAGTTGGGTGCTTCCCTAACATGTGATGGGCATGTGCCTCGCCTTTCTTAGTCTGGGTGAGCACAATTGCCATGAGGGTAACCACCAGGCTGTTGCCTGAGAATTTGGGGTAATGGTGGGATTAGGCAGCCTCAGAGGCATCCATGCATGCTGCCCCTGCTGTTTCCTGTCCATTTCCGTGGGATTGCCATCATTTTCTGAGGTTTCCAGGTTTTCACCCAGCCTTCCCTAGGCAGAGCCTTGGTCCCCTGCAAAAATGCTTGAGTCTCCCATTGACTTCAATGGGGTTCGTTACTCGAAACAAGCACCCGAGCATCGGGAAAAGTTTGTCTCGAATAACAAGCACCCGAGCATTTTAGTGCTCGCTCATCTCTAATTTCTACCTAAAGAGCTGAAGATTATTTTTTCTGGTCGATGATATAATTTTTGACTAATATTACATTTTTTGGGGGACACGGTAACCAAAAAAAGTTGAATCGTGTTTTGATTGTTTTCAGTCACGGTGTCCACCGTTCATGAAAATAATTTTTATTTTTTAATAGTGAAGACACTTTTGGACATGGCAATGCTTTTTTATGTTTATCTTTATTGGGAAAGTGGAGTGATTGGAATTTTTATCCCAACCTCTGCCCACTCCTTCATCTGCCTTGTGTACTTTAGCATGCGGTACATGGCAGCCTCCCCTCTATGCCTCCCCTGCTCTGCCATGTTCTAGTGCTTATTATGGCAAACATATGCACGCACCCGATGCCAGCCCAGGACCATCCTGGCATCACATGTGTGTATATGTAACTTAAGAGTGCCATAATAAGCACTAGTAGATGGCAGAACAGCGAGCAGAGAGGGGTGGCTGCCATGTACCGCATGATATAGTACAGGAAGCTGGCAGAGGAAGGAGTGTGCATAGGTTGCAGTCTGGCAGCTGCATGCTGAAGGCTTCAGCATGCAGCTGCCAGATGGCCATCCCAGCCTCTGCCAGCCTCCTGTACTATAACAGATGCATGCCTTTTATTATATAGGAGGCTGGTGGGACTGGGATGGCAGGCTGTGGCAGCTACATGCTGCAGCCTGCCCTGGCTACACACTCAGAACTTTGTCTGCTGCTGTACCTGGCCTGTCCTCCTGTCACAGACTGGGAGAGGAGAGGAGGAAAGGGTGAACCACTCTTGGACTTTGCCCTGCCCTCATCCTTCCTCATGCCCAGAGAGGCCCCAGAACCACTTTGTACTAGTGCAGCAGCAGGCAGGGGGGGGGGGGTGGGCAGGAGGGACCAGGCACATATCTGAAAAAACAAGTGCTGTGCATGCCTACTGTGCCTCCCTCCGCCCTGCTGCTGATCCTTTGGCCTGCTTCTCCTGCTCACCACGCCCCTTGAGGAGGACTTCACTTGGTGGGTGGGCTGCCACTGAGCTGCCTGAAGACTGAAGAGATCAATTTGCATAGCACGCTGATGGCTTGTTATCTGGCTGGCAGCGTGCTATTCAGGAAGGCAGAAGAGGCAGCTCAGCTCATTATCATGTATGGGAGCGGGCCCTGTTTTAATGAATGTGATGCAGGGTGGATGGGCATGGTGAGCAGGCCCCTATGTGACATCACCTAATTTAAAGAAAGGGGGCCCGGCCTGGCCTGAAAATGTAAAATTATATACACACAGTAAGTGTGTTTGAGACACTCCTCCCAGGCCCCTTGTCAGCCCAGGCCCCGAAGCAGCTGCTTCCCCGGTAGTTACACCACTGCCAGTTGCCACACCTGCAGGCAGATGTGCCTAAGGATATCACAGGGAACTTGTATACCCCCATGCCTAATGTATCTCATCTTTTATCTGCAGTGGCTGGGTTTGGGATGGCCCCAATGCTACGCTGAGTCCCCTGGACACTGACGAGGTGCTTGGCACTGGGCTAGCGTCTCCAGTCTTCTCCCGTTCAGAAGAAGGGTTTGATGCTGAGGAAAGGCCTGAGCTAGCTGTCCCTCTCTCTATCTGGCTGGAACCCTAGCCAAAGGGTGGGGGCCCATGGTCTGTGGCTCAGTAGTCCGCTTGGCTCCTTGGTCACAGGCCTGGTGACCGATGGTCTGTGGCTCACTATCCCTATCTTAACGTCTTTTTCTGGTCACATGCAGACTGGCATGAGTCTTTTCATTGCACTGAGTCCTAACTGGAGAACACTAGGGGCTCTGACTTCTCTTCTTATATACAGTTTGTAGCTGAAGTAGAACCTTCTAATGGGAGAAGTGGAGTGTAGAAATGTCATAGTTTTATTCCAGACTTCCGGTGGCAACCGTGCACTAGCAGCAGCACGGATCTGGCAGGCTGTTCACCCGCCGGAACAGCCTGGCGGAGAAGGCTGCTGCTAATGTAAAAGTAGCCTAAACCAGACATGCAAAAGGTCAGTCTGTATAGTGTTGGTGTTAAACTAGTTTGGTCTTTTCCCTACAAAACATGCTCTTCTTCAAACTTTATGGTAACTGTGGAAAATTACCAGCTACTCATTATTAGCTAGAAAGTCCCAAAAGTCTCTCAGTGTTCATTAACCCCTTCCACAGTGCTGTGCAAACATAGTGAAAATGAACAGGATATATATCAAAACAAACATATAAAACAGGATAAGTCAATGCAAGTTAACCCCTTTAAAGTGAAATAAAGTAAGGGCTGTATTACACCAACAGATTATCTGACAGATTTTCTGACCAATCATAGGTCAGATGGCCATTTACACACAGAGATTATTTGTTTTACACACCAACTATTGGTATGATTGGACAGGAATTGGTCAGATATCATAATCTGTTGTTGTAATACAGCCCTAAGGAGTTGATGCGTAGGGGAAACAGGCTAATGTCCACAAATTACCTCTGCTCCAGGGCACTACATATCCCAGTTAGAGGTAGGCCAACAGGGTCATAGAGCCTCCTTTTTTTTTTTGAACAATACATTTTTATAGTATTTTTCAAAAAGGTTACAAACAGTATTGAGTATCATTTATCGTGTATCCAATCAGTACATTCACATAGCCACATTGGCAGCAATGACAGGGTCTACACTCAGTAGTTTCAAGGAGAAGAGAACAGTATCCAGTCTAACAAAGTAAAAGAAGATACAAACTACAAAGAAAAGTAGGAGAAAATAAAATACAGAGGAATTGTCTCTCGAGGGACAGGTCTAGAACATATCATCTTCGACAGCATACACAATAAAAGGTAAGTCAAGACAACGGTACTGCCTGTTTGGATTTTGCCCAGAAGCTCCACAATCTCGTGAAACTCGAGGATGTATGGTTTGCTGAAGCCAATATCTGTTTAAATATAAAGGCTTTGTTCATTTTCAGTAGAATCTCTGATATGGAAGGGATTTTAGAACTCTTCCAGTTTTGGGTAATAGCTAGTTTATTGGATAGGAAGAGGTGTGCTACTACCAATCTACTGCTCCAATGGATGGATTCTAAGTCTATAAATAGAAAAGCCATTGAGGGAGAGGGAGTTAATTGATCTCCTACTAGGTCCGAGGCCAAGGAGAAGATATCCCTCCATATGTCCCGGAGCAAAGGACATGTCCAAAGGATATGAAAAAGAGAGCCCCTCTGCCCGCAGCCCCTCCAACACAGATGAGAAGCTCCTGGGAAAATATGGCATAGACGATCCAGTGTATAATACCCTTTCAGAGTAGTTTTCATCAATGATTCATAATGAATAGTGTTGAGCGAACATGGCGGCGCTTGGGTCCACGCGGTGTTCGGCCGAACACCGCGTGTGCTCGAGCGCCATGCTCGAATCCCCTCCCCACACGCTAATCAGCGTGCGGGGAGGTACTGGCATTCACTGTAATGCCAGTAGCCATGTTTGCTACTGGCATTACACTGATTGGATGGCTGGGAACACGTCATCGGGTGCTATAAAGCACCTGGTGACATGTGACCAGCTCATACAGAGTCAGGGAGAGCTGCTGCAAGGAGGGACAGATAGTGTAGGGAGAGAAGAACGCTAGGCACGCATAGTATTTCTTTTGAAAAGACCCAAAAGCCCTTTTAAGGGCTATTATATCTTGCTGCAATATATATATATATATATTTTTTTTTTTTTTAAGGGGTTAAAAATTGCGCAAGGTGGCCTGACATTAACGCCACCTGCGCAGCTGGTGCATGGTGAATTACTCTCTGTATACTATATACCTGACATCCGTTGCTATTTTTTCTGCTGTTAATTACGTCCGCAGTACCTCTTTTGCGTCTGTTGTATAACATTTGCGCAAGGAGGCACATATAGTGTAGGGATAGGATTTGGCTAGGCAGGGCTAGTAGTTCTGTTCAAAAGACACAAAAGTCCATTGTTATATCTGGCTGCATTTTTTTATTTATTTTCGGGCAAAAAGATCGCAAGTGTGCCTGACGCTAATACCACGTGCACAGCGTGTGCATTAGAACCGTTCTGTAGTCTATATACCTGACATCCATTGCTATTTTTTCTACCGTTAATTAAGGCCACAGTACCTCTTTTGCGTCTGTTGTATAACATTTGCGCAAGGAGGCACATATAGTGTAGGGATAGGATTTGGCTAGGCAAGGCTAGTAGTTCTGTTCAAAAGACACAAAAGTCCATTGTTATATCTGGCTGCATTTTTTTATTTATTTTCGGGCAAAAAGAACGCAAGTGTGCCTGACGCTAATACCACGTGCACAGCGTGTGCATTAGAACCGTTCTGTAGTCTATATACCTGACATCCATTGCTATTTTTTCTACCGTTAATTAAGGCCACAGTACCTCTTTTGCATCTGCTCTATAACATTTGCGCAAGGAGGCACATATAGTGTAGGGATAGGATTTGGCTAGGCAGGGCTAGTAGTTCTGTTCAAAAGACACAAAAGTCCATTGTTATATCTGGCTGCATTTTTTTATTTATTTTGGGGCAAAAAGACCGCAAGTGTGCCTGACGCTAATACCACGTGCACAGCATGTGCGTTAGAACCATTCTGTAGTCTATATACCTGACATCCGTTTCTATTTTTAATACCGTTAATTAAGGCTGCAGTACCTCTTTTGCGTCTGCTGTATAACATTTGCGCAAGGAGGCACATATAGTGTAGGGATAGGATTTGGCTAGGCAGGGCTAGTAGTTCTGTTGAAAAGACACAAAAGTCCATTGTTATATCTGGCTGCATTTTTTTTTTAATTTTGGGGCAAAAAGAACGCAAGTGTGCCTAACGCTAATAACACGTGCACAGCGTGCTCATTAGAACCATTCTGTAGTCTATATACCTGACATCCGTTGCTATTTTTAATACCGTTAAATAAGGCCGCAGTACCTCTTTTGCGTCTGCTGTATAACATTTGCGCAAGGAGGCACATATAGTGTAGGGATAGGATTTGGCTAGGCAGGGCTAGTAATTCTGTTGAAAAGACACAAAAGTCCATTGTTATATCTGGCTGCATTTTTTTTGGGGGGCGGGGGGCAAAAAGAACGCAAGTGTGCCTGATGCTAACACCACGTGAAAAGCGTGTGCATTATAACCGTTCTGTAGTCTATATACCTGACATCCGTTGCTATTTTTTCTACCGTTAATTAAGGTCACATTTATAACATTTGCGCAAGGAGGGACTTATAGTGTAGGGATAGGATTTGGCTAGGCAGAGCTAGTTGTTCTGTTCAAAAGACACAAAAGTCCATTGTTATATCTGGCTGCAATATATTATTTTTGTGGTGGGTTAAAAATTGCACAAGGTTGCCTGACGTTAACACCACCTTTTCAGCATCTGCTGTCTAACATTTGTGTATCCCAAATAACAGAAATCCGGTGTATTTTTTTCCGCAGCTATTGAAGGCGACATTACTAATGTCGCCATGATTAGCGGCAGAAAGAAACGCAATAAATGTCTGGTACATAGGAGAAGCATACATTGTCCTGCACATGTCATGTCACCGTGATTAGCGGCAGAAAGAAACACAATAAATGTCAGGTACATAGGAGAAACATACACTGTCCTGCACATGTAATGTCACCGTGATTAGCGGCAGAAAGAAACGCAATAAATATCAGGTACATAGGAGAAACATATATTGTCCTGCACATGTAATGTCACCGAGATTAGCGGCAGAAAGAAACGCAATAAATGTCAGGTACATAGGAGAAACATACATTGTCCTGCACATGTAATGTCACCATGATTGGCGGCAGAAAGAAACGCAATAAATGTCAGGTACATAGGAAAAACATACATTGTCCTGCACATGTAATGTCACCATGATTAACGGCAGAAAGAAACGCAATAAATGTCCGGTACATAGGAAAAACATACATTGTCCTGCACATGTAATGTCACCGTGATTAGCGGCAGAAAGAAACGCAATAAATGTCAGGTATATAGGAGAAACATTTTCAAACATTGTCCTGAACACGCAAATTTTGACCATCAAGAATAACAATATTGCTGCCAGATATAACAAAACTCCTTAAAAGCACTTTTGGGTCTTTTCAACAGTACAACTAGCCCTGCCTAGCCAAATCCTATCCCTACACTATCTGTGCCTGATTGTGCAAACGTTATACATTGTATGAATAACGGCAGAAAAAAATACACTGGATGTCAGGTATTTAGGATACAGAAAGATTATACTGCACATGCAGCACAGGTATGTGACATTACCTGCGCTGCGTCTGCTGCATACTGTTTGCTCATTCGGTGAAATTTTTCTGCTCATACACTAAAAAAAATCAGTGCAACTGTACTTTTGACAAATTTGCATATATACCATTTAGTATGCGCAAGGCGAGCAGTAATGGACAGGGAAGTGGGCGCGGTGAAACAGTGTCTGCTGGCAGAGCACAAGAAACAAAGTCATCCAAAACCCCTAGCTTCATGTCTCAGTTTGGAGGGCGGCGCAAGACAGGTTCTTGTTAGGTCAACATGTCAGGAGGAGTACCAGAGTGAGGTTAATTTTTTAGGTTAAAAAATTAGGGGTGAGGGCCTGCTGGTGAACCTCTTAAATATTTAAAGGCGAGGGCAACCTAATAAGCAGTTTGATATGATGGAGGAAGAGAACGAGAAGAGGAAGGGGTTCAGTGTATTCAATACACCTTAAAAGCCACATTTAAAGTTCCTTTATGTTCAGCCGCTTTCCTCTGGTGGGGTAGCGAAGTCAGGGGCAATCCAGGCCATGTTCATTTTGATTAGCATCAGCATTTTCGGATGCGCTTAGCAGTTACAGGCGGATGCGCTTAGCAGTTATTATGCCCCCAGTGGCACTAAATAACCGCTCCGACAAAACGCTGGCGGCAGGGCAGGCTAGCACCCGCAAGGCGTAGAGCGCCATATCGTGCCACGTGTCCAGCTTAGACACCCAATAATTATAAGGCACAGAGAGATCGCTGAGGACGTTGACATTGTCAGCTAGGTACTCTTTTACCATTTTTCAAAACTTTTCCCTCCTAGTTGTGACACAAGGCCGCTTATCAGAACCTTTTGTACATGCAGCACTGTCCGTCTTTGTTGGGAGCAGGTAGAGTTCCAGCGCATGCTCAGGTCGCACAGCAGTCAGTGAGCTGGCAAGTGTAAGCGCTGCTGCAGCGTTGCCAGACCGGCGGAAGCTATAGGTGACTTTCAGAAATGGGCACCTTCACCAGCAGCTCAGGCAAATTGATGTAGGTTTTGAGAAACCACTGAACCACTAAGTTGAAGCAGTTGTTTGGCCAGAGGGAGACTCCTGTTCGTCCTTCCTGTTGGAGGAACAGGTAGACTCATTCCTGTCATTAGTTCCAGGGTCCTATAGGGTCAGTTTGGTTTAGTTTCCTGTGTATGAACTCGCTTAACAATGAGGCCTGTTCATACTGGTAGTCAGTCAGGATTAGAGTCAGGATTTCCTATAGGAGGTGTCCATCTTCCTTCCTTAGTTTCCAGGCCTAATCGTCTTTCCCTCCTACGCTCTGTGTGGTTTCCCCCACACCTGAGCGTGACAGTATGTGTGTGAACTTGCCAAGCTCCAAAGCTGCCACCAAGTTGCGGCCGTTATCAGCCACAACCACGCCAAGTAGGGCCCGCAATCCTTTGTGTCGGTAGCACCTGTGCCATCCCAGGGTACAACTCGCTCCTAGCCTCCACAGCGTTCACCCAGTGCGCCATCAGGGAAATGTAGCGTCCCTGGCCAGAAGCACTTGTCCATGTGTCAGTCGTTAAGTGGACCTTCCCAGTAACTGCGTTGGTCAGGGCACGAGTTATGTTTCGAGACACTTGCTGGTGTAAGGCGGTGAGGGCACACTGGCAAAAATAGTGGCGGCTAGGTACTGAGTAACGAGGGACAGCCGCCGCCATCAGACTGCGAAAAGCCTCAGTGTCCACAAGCAACATTTTCAGCACCAGCAATTTGTAAAGGTGTGCATTTAGTGCTATGGCCTGTGGGTGGGTGGCTGGATATTTGCGCTTTCGTTCAAAGGCCTGGGGTATGGACATCTGTACGCTGCGCTGGGACACAGAGGTGAATGTGCTCGCTGAAGGTGCTTGCGAGGGTCCAGGTGCAGGGCGGCATCTGGGCCTGCGTCTTGGCTAGCACGTAACACAGGGAAGAGGAGGCAGTGGTGTGACCCGCAGACACCGATTGTGGATCCAGGCGTTTGGCCCACCTATTAGGGTGCTTTGCTGCCATGAAGGTCTGCTGCTGATCTTACCATCTAAAACATTCGGGGCGAGTGCCTGCTGCTGAGCTGACCGTGTAAAACAATCGGGGCGAGTGCCTGCTGCTGATCTGACTGTGTAAAACATTAGGGGTGACGGCGTGCTGCTACTTGTGCTTTATATACAAGTAAATATATATTTCCTAACAATATTTCCTCTAAAATCGATGATATCTTCTGTTTTTGGGGGTATTGTCATTTCGTAAAAGTGGCGTAATAGTCGGACATCATCGT
Source organism: Rhinella marina (assembly GCA_900303285.1). Lineage (NCBI taxonomy): Eukaryota > Metazoa > Chordata > Amphibia > Anura > Bufonidae > Rhinella > Rhinella marina. Next base: position 89,073 of record ONZH01008629.1, read on the forward strand.
TAATAGCAGCGACTTCGGTGTCCAAGATGCATCCAGACATCCTCCCCATGCTGTTCCCTAACCATTTCAGTGGTGTTTCCACCATTTTCTCACGTTTCCCTATGAACCAGACACCCTCTCCTCTGCAGAGCAGGGGGTGCCTGGTCTTCTCCCATTGACTTCCATTATACTTGGGTGCTCGGCCGAGCACTCAAGCACCACCTAGTGTTCGGCCAGAGTACCTGAGCATCGCGGTGCTCCATCATCACTAATAATGAAGAACACATCTCAAATGTTTGGAAATAAAGCTTTGTGACTTTTTCCATTGTTCCTCCGAAAAGGAAAGGCCTAATTCTTTTTCCCAAGATTGGAAATGCGTAGATTTAATGAATGAATATGTATCCCTTAGTATGACATATAAAGGTCTCAGTTTAGTGCTTGTTGGGGGGAGAAAGTGACTATAGTTTAAAACAGGTCACAATTGGCCGATATTTGAAGGGGGCTTGCGGTGTGGGAGAGATATAGAGCCTCCTTTTAATTGTACTTATCATTAAACTTATTCTTTCAATCTAATATTGTGATTCCTTACATATATCATTATTACATTCACACCTAGAAAGTTTCATTTGATTCCAACCTTCTTGGTGCATTATTTTTTGTCAATCAGTGTATATACTGTATAAAAAGTATGTACCACTATTTTTGTGTGAAGAAATGTGCATGTGCAGCAAGCTACAAGGCAAACCCAGGGCAAAGAGGATGGAAATGGTGGTTATGGCATTAAGAGAGGTAGTAGTACTCACAGTTCAAAATGCTAGTCCTTACTTTGGTCCCACCATGTACAGTGGAGGATACATGGTGGGTATCTCTGGGCACTCCCTGACTTTCCAGGGCTCCTTCCTGATGTTGGTTTAGGTGCTCTTGATGGTAGATAGTTGGCAGAGTGCAAGGAAAGAGGGAAGAGGGGCCAGTGGATGGTGGAAGCTATAACTATGCCCAGTTCAGTGATTTCAAGAAACAGTTCTTTTATTGAGGATGATGAGAGTTGCAGTACGAACAGCAGCAACAGGCACAGTTCCAAAGTATATAACAGTATAGTATTCTCCAAATTGGTGTTTAAAGGCAGTGACAATGATGGTAGTAGTAGTCCCTGAACTCTTTCTGAACAATTTTTGCTCTTTCTAAACAATGTTATCTTTCTAAATTGACCAAGCCTGCAAAAATGTCACAATTAGTACAGCATGATGTATCATCAAACGGCCAGCCAATCTATTATATAAGTGTGTTGGGCGCTCTCTGGGACATACTCTCTCCACAAAATCTTTTGCCATCAGTGAGCATACTTTTGCTAACACACACAGTCCTTTGTGATCCTAGATAGTCTGCAGATATATTTCCTGCTTTCTCTCAGGGTACTCCTCTTACGAGTTTGGCACTTGTTCTCAACATAGAGAAATGGAGAACCTTTGGACCAGGCCTACACAGGCAGGAGGCAGCTAGTCACCCCTTGGTACTTAGGCCAGACTCACTGGATGATGCAATCCAGGCTGCACTAGCTCCTCCCTCAGAGGGGGGAAGGTCAAGCTCAATAACTAAGCTGTGGTCATTAGTATCTGATCGGTGGGGGTCTGACACTTGGGACCCCCGGTAATCAGTTGTTCAAGAAGGCAGCAGCGCTTGCAGTAGCACTGTGGCCTTCTCTCTGCTCACCAAACACAGTGCCATACATTGTATCACGGCTGTGTTTGGTATCATGGTGAATGGGGCTGAGCTGCTCCTAGGTCATGTGACCGATGAACATGTTGTCACTGGCCTAGCAAAAGCTGAGAGAAGGGCTACTGTGAGCCATGTTGCCTTCTTGAACAGCTGATTGGTGGGGGCCTCACTGATCAGGTGCTGATGACCTATGCTGCGGATAGGTCATCAGTATTAAACTATTTTATGTACCAAATTAGCTTTTAGAAGTGATCCACTGGGGCACTGCATGTCTTCTGCATGTCAGTGTATGAGTTAATTGCATTTTAAAGATCTTAGCTATATGTCTTCCTCTAGAAACTTTTCAAAAATTTCATATTGTCATAAGTTGAAAATGTTGGTAGCAGCTGATGATATTATCAAAATTAATTGCGAAATTCTGTAAAAAATGGAGGCCAAGACTAATGCAACAATGTTTATTTGGATAGTGCAATAACAAATCTTCCAAATAGGGAAATCATAGTGTTGATCTGTCAAGGAAGGTGTCCAGTTCCCCTCTAATCATATTTCATTCAGTGACTGTTTTGGAAGATATAATAATGAAATATATTCTCTTTTCAGGCAACTGCTGATAAGGAACTGCATGTACCCGTAAAGCATGCCATTAATCTGAAGCAAGTGTTTCACATCTACAAATTATTGGCTGACTTTTAGGGTGCGCTTACACGCTGCGAATTTTGTTGCAGAAATTTCCACAACTGAAAATCAATAGTCACGACAGGAACACAAGGGAGTAGTGAGCCCTGTCTGAACCCCACCTCTGTTCCTGCCTACTTACAGTATAGGTCCTAGGTAGCCAAACCGTAACTGGGCGGCGGTTCCTATACTGTATACGTGAAAGGCAGGTAAGGGAAAATACAAGACGTACAAACACAGAACAAGACAAAAATAATAACAGAATAGTCGATCAAGCCGAGTCAAACCTGGAGGGAACGTCAAAACCAGAGAAGGAGGCAAAGTCGAAGTCAAAAGCAAGTAGTAAAGGTAACGGGTATATCTCAGGGTCTAATCGCCAAGCACTGCACCAGATAAACTAATAACAGGCAACCTGTGTCCACAGGTTGCCATCTTAAATAGTCCAAAGGTAGGTCATGTGACATGGCCAGCTTCACATGACCTGAAAGCACGACGAGCGCTGGCCAAACGTGACCAATGCTCATAATACATCAAAACTGGTCATATGGCATGGTCAGCGCCACATGACCAAATACACAAAGTAAAATAAATAATATAATAAACATACTGAGCGCTGGCTGGGCAGGCCATCGCTCAGAACCCCGCCTGCTCGTTCACTAGGGGGGCGGGGTGGACGTCGGACGCGCGTCAGCAAGCGGCGCGCCAGGTCCTCCCCTACCAGAGTTTCCATGGAGGCGAGGACGCGACTTGCGTCCTCGCTCCACTTCGTGCACGGAGGTCGTCCGTCGTCCTCCCGTGACATCTATTTACCTGAATTGAGGTTGTAGAAATCCATGTGCTTGCTACCTCATTCAAATAAATGGAAATTATTTTCAATCTTGGAAATTTCTTTACCAAAATCTGCAGTGTGTGAATAGAGCTACTGAGGTTGAAGTAGTTATATAGGTGATTGACAGCCTTCCCTCCATACACTTTTATACGGGGAGAGTTGTCAATCAGTGAGTAGGACCACATGACTATTGAGCCAAGAGCAAGCTGGACCCATCCATCAGAAAATGTTATTTTTTTCCTCATTATTCATAGAAAAGACATTTTCTCGATTCTTTGGCTGCCTTTCTTTTTCATTTCAGCGTTACTATGTCTTTGAAAATGAAATACAAAGTAGTATTCTTCTTTAGTGGTCAACACAGAGAGGTAAAAGTCCTATATAATAGGGAAGCCATTGGCTGCTATGAGGAATTATCTGAAGGGTAATCCTCATTAAAATAGTAGATGCAGAATTGGGATAACAGTATGACAGCTCTATTGTATCTAGATAAAGATGCCCACATAAGAGCATTGTACTCAGTATAATGTGTGATTTCTAATTGAAACATTCATCCCCTTCCCTTTCTGGTCGCATTGAATGGTCTGAGAAAGTGAAGCAGGACTGTTTGCAGTGTTAACCAAACAAAGGTAGAAGTTAAAGAGCCAGGACAGAAAGAAGAATATATGAGGTAAATTTAAAAAATTATATAGAGAAAACCATCTACTCGTTTTGGAAGAAAAATAAATAAATAATTAAATAATAATAATAATTATTATTATTATTAATAATAATAATAATAAATAAAATATTTACAGACAGTTAATATGTGATACAAAAAAAGTATATAGGTTCCCTTTAAAGTGTACCTAAGCATTCATAATACCTTTATTTAAACCTGTTGTAAATGTGCTGAAAATAATTTTTCTATTATGCTTTAGATAGCAGGAGTGCAATGTCTTATGTGAGCTCCTGCCCTGCGCTCGCTCCATTAATAGCCTGCGCATCAGTACAGGCTATTAGCGGAGAGGAACAAGCACAGGGCAGGAGCTCACATAAGGCCTCTTTCACACTAGCGGCAGTCCAGATCCGGCAGGTGAAGGGTGCCGTCGGATCCAGACTGCCGCAGGGACATGTGTGGGGCCGGAACCGCGTTCCGGCCCCACACATGTCACACAGTACCATATGCAGACATACACACACATACACATACACACAAACACATACATACTTACATACTCCAGGCAGGCCGAACGTCTTCACACCCAGGAGGCTGTAGGGAATTGTCATAGCCTCCTGGGCATGAAGACGTGCGGCCTGCCTGCCGTATGTAAGTATGTATGTGTTTGTGTGTATGTGTATGTGTGTGTATGCCTGTATGTATGTCTGTATGTATGTCTGTATGTGTAGGTACCGGATCCGTCCTGAACTCCATTGAAAGTCAATGGAGGGCGGATCCGTTTACCATTGTGGTCACACCAGACGGATCCGTCCCCATTGACTTGCATTGGGGGTCATTCAGGATCCGTCTTGGTGCGGATGTCTGGACCAGAGAGAAAACCGCAGCATGCTGCGTTTTGTTCTCCGGTCTGAAGATGGAACGGAATGCTTTCAGGAGCATTCCGTTGTCTTCAGTTCAGTTTTGTCCCCTATGACGGAACTCAATACCGGAATTTAAAAACGCTAGTGTGAAAGTAGCCTAAGACATAGCTCCCCTGCTAGTGCCTGCTCTGCTAAAGCATGACATTATACATCTATGCCAGGATTTAGCAGCACTGATACAAGTAGGAGAGGGATGTGCTATGGAGCTCCTGGCTGTACTGCGCTCAGTTGGGCCTCTGGGGAATCCATACCCCCATATACAGCAGGAGTACAAATTCTTAAGCACAACAGGCACTTGAACTTCAGGTGTTTATTTAGCTAGGAAAAAATAATTAAAGTGTAACTGTGATTCTATTTTGTGTAATGTATAGGAGCAGTGATACTTTCCATTTTTGTAATACACTTTAATTACTGAAATCCTACATTTCTATTAGAAAAAATATCTGTAAAGTGGCCCATTTTGAGCCTCAGCAACACTCCTCTGTTTTCTGTTTACATTACTGTGGAGACTTGCTCAATAGTGACTGTGTTATGTAAACAAAAGACAGAGGAGCGTTGCTAAGGGTCAAAATGGGCCACTTTACAGCTATTTTTCTAATAGAAATGTATGATTTCAGTAATTAAAGTACATTACAAAAATGGTCAGTATCACTGCCCCTATACATTACACAAATAAAAATAGAACGGCAGTTACACTTTAAAGCATATTAGAAAAATTCAGTTCTACACATTTAGAACATGTTTAAATTAAATTATGAACCTTTAGTTACACAGTAAACAAATAAAATTCAAGTTATACTGGATCTTTATATCACTCTGTTCAACTTCTGCTACTTACAGGTTGCATTGCTTTTTCAACATGACATGTTATGTCCGTGTTAAGTGGCACCAGAACATAGTTTCTCACTGTAAATAGACCATTTTTCCTCTGAATGCACAGAGGGATTTCCCGGGTTATTACAGCTGGATCATTTGTCATTGATATTTATATCTCATTGTACTGAATCTCATAAACATCCCCTTTACTTTATGCATGTGGTTCTAATTGTTCTACGTCTGGATGGAATTTTTGATGTCATGAGCCCTGTATATGGTAGCGACTTTTTATCCTCACCTTTCATCTAGAGGGTTATAATAAAAATGAGTCATTAAATATTATTTACCACAATGCTGGAATTTCTAGAGCAGGGATGAAAAATAGGTTTGCTTGTCTGTTTGACTGGAAGGAGGCAATCATTTAGATCATGCTGTGCAAAAATGTACGCTTAGGGAATTGGGCAGGGAATCGAGGCAAACATGAATTGCACAGCCTGCGCTCATATATCATCAGGGATATCCAAGTGATGATTTCAGGGGTACACCAAGAACCTTTCAGAACTCACCTGGCATCAACCACTAAAAGTTCACAGGATATTTTACCATCTTTGTTGTATAATGGAAAACATTAATCTGGAGTAGTCGACAGTCATCTACCATCAAACTGCTGCATTATGATAGTTGCTTGGTATACAAGGAGGAATGCGATGCAGATAACTTCAAGCAATGCAATATATGGCAGTCATTCATACAAGCTGACTTCCACACAATTGTTTAGGCGTCCACTTAACAAATGAGGATTAATGTGGGTAAGGCCTCCTGCACATGACCATATCCTGCACATGACCGTATCCGTTTTTGCGGATAGGCAAAACATGGTTATCGGTCGATTGCATGCCGCCATATATTTTTTGTAATCCTGCAGAAATGTCCTATCCTTGTACGTACACAAAACAGACAAGAACAGGACAATTTTTATGTGTGGCCATGAAAGGACTTGCAGGTGTGCTGTCCACATCTTTTGTTGCCCCACTGAGATGAACGGGTCCGCATCCGATCCCCCAAAAATGTGGATCGGATGCAGACTGCAACTATGGCATTAGCCCTAAATCTGGCACCTAATAACACCTCTTTGACAGATCAGTGATTCAGGAAGTGTGCTGTGGTCTTCAATGACCGATCATTTATCCACGTATGATGGTTGATCTCCCTGAGGTCAATCATCTTTTCTTAAATAATCTTCTACTAGGCATTGCTCCCACTAGCCAGATTCCTACTCCACACTGATGAGGGGCAAATACCCCAAAACAGCTGTCTGTGGATGGATACCATGTTTTGGCATAGGTGGTTTCCTTTTGGAGACTGCCTTTCCCTTGGTTGTTCCTTCCCGGTGAAAGGCCTGGCTAGTTTTGACCATCGTTGAGATGGTGTCTCTGTGGTTTTCTTTTTGATTTGCATATTGCTTTTCCCAGGGAGCCTTGTTTTAGATTCACCAACTTTGAGACTCGTGATGGTGTCTCTGTGGTGATGATGGTTGATCTCCCTGCGGTCAATCATCTTCTCTTAAATAATGTGAAACACGTATGACGCACAGACTGAAGATCACAGAACCAGGGATCAAACACAGATGGATCATGGACTTTGTCGCGAATTTTACACTGACCCTGCCGTCACAAACATACCACGGCCTAAGTCTGTATGCATCATACTTTATGTCTTAGGCACAGTTTTTCCATGTGGAAACCAGCAAAGTATATGACATTAGACAAATCTCATTTACACTATACATTTTACTTATTCTTCCATGCGGAAATTGACCTGACATGCGGATTTTGAAATCTGTAGCATGTAAACTGTTTGTGCGGATTGTGTGACAAAACCATATCAAATTCAGACATGCGGATTTTCAGTGTGGAAATTCACAGAAATCTTTGCAGATCTTCTGTTAGTAAACCTGCACTCGTGTGCAGATACACTTAGGGCATACATAGCAGATTTTGTTGCAGAAAGCATTCACGGTGTGCTAAAAATGACATGTCAAACATATTCAGGTCAGTACAATTACAGTGATATTACTACATAAACATTTTTTTGGATTGTCATATTCTGACAACTATAAGTTTTTTATATTTCTGCCTTTGAGGGCTTGTTTTTTGCAAGATAGTATTCTCTAGAGGCACAGTACTAGGAATATTTAATACATGTTTATGAGCATTTACTGCTACAATTATGCTTATGCTCAGGGTATGTTTATTAAAGGGGTATTCTCATCTTAGACAATGGGGGCATATCGCTAGGATATGCCCCCATTGTCTTATAGGTGCGGGTCCCACCGCTGGGACCCGCACCTATAGCCAGAACGGAGCGGGGAGCGCTGCGCCTGGAGGACCCCAGGTTTCCGGGGGTCCGGCCACCACCAGGCGCAGCTCCCCGCGCCGCTCATAGGAATGAATGGGAGCCGGGCCGTGCATGCGCGGTCGGCTCCCATTCATTTCTATGGAGCCGACGGAAGTAGCCGAGCCAGCGCTCGGCTATTTTCGGCGGCCCCATAGAAATGAATGGAGGGCAGCTGCGCATGCGCAGTGCGCCCTCATTCACTTCGGGGGCTCCGTTCTCGATATAGGTGCGGGTCCCAGCGGTGGGACCCGCACCTATAAGACAATGGGGGCATATCCTAGCGATATGCCCCCATTGTCTAAAATGAGAATAACCCTTTAATATTTCCTGGCAAGATTATGCCTGTTTTTGACATTTTATACTCCAGATATGTACAGTAATTGTTTTATATGGATTTGTGTATATACCTTCATATATATTGTCTTTTCTATTGTAGTGTTTGAGAAAGGTCACAATGGACCAAAACATCACACAACACATTGATTGCCTAAATATCAAACAAAATAAAAAGATGCACCATTTTCACCGGAAATTAAGGAGTGCTAAGTTACTTTTTATTTACTTGGCTGTGATCCCTAACAGCACCGTGCTTTTGTCTTAAGTGCCACGCATCATATTTTCCAGAACAAGACAGAGTCATGAAAGTACAGATCCTAAAATATAGAATATGGTACTATCTAGGAGGGAATGCACCTAGAAAACGCTATACCCAACAACCATAACAGAATAAGGCCTGAATATAAAAAGGCTAGACAATCAGCAACTATAGCCTATACCTCCCAACCGTCGCGGATTGCAGTGGCTGTCCCGCTGTCCTGGTACGGGGATGGTATGTCCCAGTTTCTGGCAGCTGTCCCTGTGTCCATAGGACGCAGAGACAGTTGCCTGTATGGTGATGAAGCAGAGAGCTGGATGCGGCTCACTACTTCATCCAAAATCCCTACGGTGCCCACTGCAGGCTCTCCATACCTCCTTGCCACTCTCCACAACTTCAGTCTGGGAGGGGGGCGGGGCCAGCCGACAGTCAGCCTTGGCTCTGCCCCCTCCAGACTAGAGAAGAAGATGTCCTGATGGTGATGCTGCTAGGAAGAAGGTAAGTATATGGTTTTTATTTTTTTCAATTTTCTGTGAGTGGTACAAAATGGGCATATTACTGGGGGGGGGGCACAACATTACCGGGGAGCACAATGTGGGCATATTACTGGGGGCACAACATAAACTGGGGAACACAATGTGGGCACATTACTGGGGGCACAACATACACTGAGGAACACAATGTGGGCACATTACTGGGGGCACAACATTACTGGGGAGCACAATGTGGGCATATTACGGGGGGGCACAATGTGGGCATATTACAGGGGGGCACAATGTGGGAATATTACTGGGGGCACAATGTGGGCATATTACTAGGGGCACAATGTGGGAATATTATAGGGGGGCACAGGTGGGAATATTACTGGGGACACAGCTGGGCATATTACTGGGGGGCACAGCTGGTCATTTTACTGGGGGCACATAACAGGCCATATACTGGGGGCACAGCTGGTCATATTACTGGGGGCTCAGCTGGTCATATTACTGGGGCCTCAGCTGGGCATATTACTGGGGGCACATAACTGGGCATATTACTGGGGGCACATAACTGGGCATATTACTGGGGGCACATAACTAGGCATATTAATGGGGGCACATAACTGGGGAATAATTACTATGTGGGGCAGTAAGGGGACTGGGTGGGATTAGGTGTATAGTTACGTTTTGGGCGTAGTTAGGGGCGTGGCCTGGTGCAGAAAAATTTGCAGCACCACGCTTCGCGAGCTGCACAATTTGTCCCTCTTTCTCCATTTCCAAAGTTGGGAGGTATGATACCCTAATCTGAGAGATCCCTGTTCCTCATAACAAAAACAAGAGATCCCTGTTCCTCATAAAAGAAATATGGTAATGACCATGCCATCATATGGTAATGTAATTACTATATTTCCAGGCTACCAACTAAGCCTAGAAAACCCATAGTAGTTCCCAACTAGATGAAGGACACTTTTACTAAAGATCAGAAAATTAGCAAGAACAATGTGAAAGATTAAATTTCAAAGTGTAAAACAATATATACTCTGTAATAGTTAAATAATCACAATTACAGACAACAATATACAAGAATTCTAGCGGCAAAAGACAATGACTAGACAATGACTATGGCCTGCTGCCCTTACATTCTCCTGTAAAACGTTTTCACCTTAGAATTCATTGTTTCCTCAAAGATTTTGAGTCCAGGGCTGAAACAGCAAAGCAGCTATGATTTTCCCCCCACTATCCACAGGCTGTATGAAGAATCTGCCATACTGGGCATATTTATGGAGTGCATTGGTAAAATGGGTGCAATACCTTTAGCAGCATCATAGTCATATGCGGGGTTGCCAACTAGAATTTTTCTTTTTTGTAGACACAACTTATCCAAAAATTACAGACACCCAACATTTTTACAGACAAATTGGAATACCATAATGAATGATAGAGATAAATATGCAGCCACCAGCCACAGGGAGGTGTGCTTGATAACACTGACATCTCCATAATCTGTAGGATGTTTACTGAAGGCTGGTTGATGATCTTTAACAACTTTTAAGACTCCTTCAATTTGTTCTTGAGGCGTAGAAGCATCTCCCACATGGAGTTCTTTCCACCACTGTGTGTTTTGAGTATTATCTGTGGTATTCAGCTTCTGAGAAGACTGTTGAGTTGTAGCTGCAGGTACACTGATAACATCTTGAAAAGTGACTTGTAACAATTGAGCAACAGAGCAGTGCTTGTGCAAGGTAATACTGTTATTACTTAGGCTACTTTCACATTAGCGTTATGGAATTCCGGTATTGAGCTCCGTCATAGGGGCTCAATACCGGAATAAAACGCTTCCGTTTTGTCCCCATTCATTGTCAATGGGGACAAAACTGAACTGAAGACAACGGAATGCTCCTGAAAGCATTCCGTTCAGTCTTCAGACCGGAGAACAAACCGCAACATGTTGCGGTTTGCTCTCCGTACTAGTTATCCGCACCTAAACGGATCCGGAATGACCCCCAATGCAAGTCAATGGGGACGGATCCGTTTGGTGTGGACACACTTGTAAACGGATCCGTCCTCCATTGACTTTCAATAGAGGTTATTCCGGATCCGTTTAAACGCTAATACAACCGGATCCGGAATTACGGATCCACAAGGTTGTATTACTCAGTACGGATCCGGCGGGTGAAGGGACCCGCCAGATCCGTACTAACGCTAGTGTGGAAGTAGCCTTAAGTTTAGGAGACGAATTGGCACTTTACCTTAAGAAACGGTCACTAGGCTTCTCGCAGGTCGGACTAGGATAGTCTTCCAGGTTGATGGGTTCTACCAGGGCTTGGTAGTCTTGACCTTGAATTCCAAGGGCCGCTTTGCACTACAAAAGTGTTTCTGTATTAGGTTTCAGGATCACTGGTTGGTTATCTCTGATGCGAGCACAGCAAATCTCACCTTTCTCATTAGCAAATTTCTGTTGTGCACTTAACACACGGATGGTCTGTTGTATCACCTTTTTGGAGGCAGGTGAAGCTGTAGGCATGGATTTATGTAGAGCTTCAAGCATTTCAGTATAACAGTTCCTAAGGACATTCATTCCTAGGACGACAGGAGGGTTGTTATCTTCCCTTACTTGTGCTACAATGATACCTTGTTGGGGTAGTGTAGTTCCTCCAACTTGAAGAGTGGGCTCCCAGTATCCATGTACGGGTATAGGTTTACCGTTGCTGGCTATAATGCTCAGCCAGGATTCTGGTGGTTGTGTTAACTGATCAGGATCCCAGTATTTTTCAAATGCAGTCTGTCGAATAGTTGTGACTTGAGATCCGGTGTCCAATAGGGCAACAAAGGGAACACCATTAATTCGGAGAACTACTTCTGGATGGGCTCCTACATATCTGGGCATCCAGTTGGGATCTTCTGGACCTACTGTTGTACCTCCCGGGGGGTGGTCCTAGGCCTCAGGGGTCGACCATTTAACTGCCAGCACTGGCTTTCTGTATGGCCTGGCTTGCGACAATGTCTACAGATGGGTTGTTTACCCGGGCTTTTAGGATAAGTCTCTCTATTATCAGGAGGGAAATGTTTCCGTGGTAAGGGTGTCTCATCCTCTATCAATATGGGTTTTTCCCACTGTTCCAGTTTCTTACATACTTTCTCTAGACTTTTGGTTAAGAAGTTAAAAGGGTTGTCCGAGTTATTTTTTTGTTCTTTATATGTTTCTAACTTGTCAGGTATAACAACTTTCCCATATGCTTTGTGTTTCTAAAGATGCTGGTTTCTCAGAGTTGACTGAGGGTCACATGACCTATGATGTCACCTTATCTCCCTGGTCTGTGATGTTTCGTGTACAAGCCTCAGAGTTCAGATAACAGTCTGTACGCGAGACGTCACTGGCCACGCCCCCTTTCTTTGCCAGGCTGCTATCTGCTCTCTCCCTGGATTCCTTCAGATAAAACATTAACCCCTTCAGCCAGAACACACTGTGTGTATCAGCAGTGTCATTGTACAGCTGGGACTTGTAGTCCTACACATACAACATGCTGCTGAGTATTCCAGCAGGCAGACATGTCCCTCAGCACTTGTATTCACTCCCTTTACAGAGAGGGGGGAGGGGCTGAGATTGTTGTTATTGCATGTAAACAAAGGCCAGAAGAGAACCAGGGAAATGAGGAAATATAGATTTTTTTTTTTTTTTGCCTAAAACTTGCTGAACTTAGTTATGTATTGCTGCCCATCAGATTTACAGTGCTATATTTTTTTTTCATATCTTGGACAACCCCTTTAACTTGCTTGTCAGGGCAGCAACTGCATCAGGAATCGGAACTTGGGCTTCCTGATTCACTATAGGGTGATATTTTGGAGCGCTAGCAGGCTTATATACAGACAGTTCAGTAGGCCTAGCAGGTTCTGGTTGTGGATCCTTTCCCAGAATACTGATAACTAGCTCTTTGAAGTCTAGGAAGGTAGAACTTGGGTGTTGTGCAGCTAACATTTTTAACTGGCTCTTTAATGTTTCTGTTCTAACACCTTCAATAAATTGCTCTCTCAGTGTTTTATCTTGACCCACTGCTTCATGAGGATCTATCTGTATCACAGCTCTAAGGGCTTCTTGTAAAGATAATGCAAAGTCTCTGAGTGACTCACCTGGCTGTTGTTTCTTACTGAAGAATCTCATTTTGACTTCTGACGCAGACCTGGGTTCAAATGTGGCGTAGAGTCGTCCAAGTGTCTGCTCCACTGTCTTTTTCTCTGAGCTCGGCCAGGATTTCACTTCTCTGAGAGCTGCACCTTCCAATTGTGCAAGGAGAATTTCCATCTGTTGATCTGCTGACACAGTGTACAATCTGAATATAGCCAACATTTCTTCTTTAAATTCCTTTAAAGTGTGAGCTTCCCCAGAATATCTTGGAAACCAGGGTGCTCCAAGAAAATAAGGCATTGTTAAAGGCATCATGGTTGGTGCTACAGAGGCTGGCGGTGTGCTGGGACTAGCTGCGGCTGCTGTAGGGGACCCACTGGGGTCAGGCTGCATATTGTTCTCCTGATCTGACATGGCGATGATAGGCCTTCACAATTATGCAATTTAAATGGGATTTGCAGCAATTTTCTGTAGCGTTGCTATGGGCAACCACAGTTTTATAAGGCGTCTGGCCCTTTAAGAATTGCGGCGGCAGTGCAGTATCGGCATATATAATGTCCCAGAGGGCTGACTATAGACTCTGACAGTCCTCACTAGGATTAATACTGGTAATTTGCACTCACTCAGCTTTACTGGGTTAGCGGTGAAGACCCAGTGACACTGGGATTTTCCTTTCTTAGAATCGCTACCGCTTCTCTTCTCTCTGTTAGGGGTACTGCTAGCTTGCTTGTCCCCTGGGAACCTTTGTTCTGCACTTTGGTTCCGCTTGTAACACTCAGGCCTCTGCGCTCACTTAGGGTCCGCCCTCTAGGTTCCTCTGCATAAGGGGGATGGCACAAATAGTAACACTGCATATAAGACTATGGTGGCACAGTGAGTAATACGTTCCTGTTTCACAAGGGGTTGGAGACTTAAGTTTCCCGCTGCTTGGGGTGATGATGGAGCAGCAAAAATTAACTGTGATGGCATTTGGGCGCCATTTTGGATGACAATTTACAGTCTATTCACTGACAGCAATCAGTTTTAATAAACGTTTCAGGCATATATTTCAATAACATAGCTCTTATACATCAAAGTGGGGGCTTATTCGCATAATATTCGCATATAGCGTACAAGTCTATAAATCCTGTTCGTGACGCCAATTTTCTGTATCCACCAGCCACAGGGAGGTGTGTGAGTTTAGGGAATTTCTCACAGGGAACACGGTGTAGCATGTGGTTTTACTCACGTTTAGTTGAATCTTCCCTGGGCCAGTGTGCAGTTTTGTGGAGGGTGGACACGACTTCCCTCGGGGCACACTCCATACGCAGGACTCCAGGATGGTCAGTTGAGGTGCCCTTGGTGTTTTGACCGTGTTGGATGGCTGGGTCCTGGTTATTTCGTGACGCCAGTGTCTTTAGGTAGACACACCCTTGTTGACAATAATGAGGAGGCAGTTTTGTGATGAACAGGGAACTTTTACTGAATTCCTGAATCCTCCTTGTTGGTACAGATAATGCACACAGAGATGGTTCACAAAAGAATGGAAATGGTAGGCTTTCCAAGTAGGCTGGATCTCTTACTTGCAATATATATATATATAGTCTCTAGAACCTCCACCTGGTGTACCGCTTGGTAGCACTTTGTTCTGGCTCCAGTCTGAATACTGGCTTCACTGGTTTCTGGGTTTTCCAGTGGCATCTATCTGCTGCAGAGATACTGAGGCTTGCTTCCTTTCCTTGTCCTCAGCCCTGGGATGACTCACTCATCCACTTCCTTCACCAACTACCAACTTCACCCTCCTCTGTACAGAGGGGTGGTAGCAGAATGGACTAGCTCCATCTAGAGGTGAGGAGTATAACTACATCAGCCTAGATGGATAGCCTTACCAAATACACAATATGCAATATGTAAAATGACATTACAGTTTAAAGTGAACCACTGTTAGTGGGACGCTGCAAATACATGGTCATTTATAGTTATGCCACTGTCTACAGCTCAATATACTGATACAAAGTCATTAACACAATTTACTGTGAGCTGTAAAATGATAATTACCACCAAAATAATCTAGTCATGTACCACCAGCCTCCAAAAAATATGTACACACAGGAAAAAAACGGATTAACAAGAAAAAAAGTAACCGATTTTTATAGACTGTCCAGAAATTTCTGGATGTTTGGTAACCTTGATCACATGGCAAAGATCATGACTGGGATCAATATGTGATAATGGGGGAGGGGGGATTCACCATAGGGACCTGTAAGTGAGAAAGGGTGCTCGCTATATGGAGCAATATGTAAGAAAGAAGGGGACACTGTGGAGCATTATGTGAGGACGAGGGAGTTACCTTGGGGATTAGTATGTGAGAAGGTGAGAAACCATGGGGATCAGAATGTGAGAAAGAAAAATCACCATGGAAAGCAGGGTGTGAGAAGGGGGACCATAGGGATCAATATGTGAGGTAGGGGGAAACTCTGGGTAGCACCATGGGGAGCAATCTGTGACAAAAGGGGAACCATGGGGAGTCTGTGGAAGGAAGAGAATGGAGCAGTGCTTTGAGTGAGAAAAAGAGGACCATGGCGAGCAGTCCATGTAAAAAATTAGGGAGCATTGTGTAAGAAATTAGGAAGTGGTCTGTGTGAGAAATTGGGTGGCATGGGGAGCTATCTGTGTGCAAGAGGGGTATGGGGGGCAGTCTTTATTACCAATTTGTGGGTGCAATAATGGCACATGGGGAGCTGTGAGATGCTTGTTAGTGTGCTATAAGTAGTGTGTGAGTGTAGTGTTAGTATCTAGTGTTTATATAGCATTATGTATGTATGATGTAGTGTGTGTGGAGTGTGTGAATGGTAAATAGAGGAGACTGGGATCTGATATTTTCTTTTATTGGTCTGATCTGGGGTCTGGTCTCAGTAGTGAGGGATGTGACCAAGTAAAGCAAAAATTTGCAGCAGGGTATGTTGCACACCTCTGCTTTTCAGTATTTTAAGCGGGGGGGCGGGGGAGCTGGTGATGTTACATGCGGGCTCGTGGGGTTAGTGTGCCAGGGCTTCTTTTTTAGTCCGGGCTGGGAAAGTTGTGGCGACTGCTGTTTTCTGGTCAGTTTCAGGCATGACGGGGAAGAAACAAATAAATACAAAACTTTTAACAATTTTAACAAAAGGTTTTCTTGTAACTACTTTTGGACCACCAGATGATTTGAAATGTCCGGTGGGTCTGTATGTAAATCTGCAAGCACATTTCTGAATGTCCTTGCGGTGTCTACAGCTATACGCAAATCATGCAGCTGCAGGGAGCTTGTTGTCAGGGACAGCCAGATTCCCCATAGAGAAGTCAGAGAGTTTTTTTTACCTTCCCTGCCTTGTCAATTGCTACACAGTTGCAGGAGTAAGAAATAAATAATGTAATATGTTAAAAATGCAAATCACAGAAAAAAGATGCAAAAATAATTTAAAGTCACCCCAAAATAAAGTGCAATCTGAAGGCAGCATGTTATAGAGCAGGAGGAGCTGAGTAGATTACTACATATTATTTTTGGAGACAATTAAGTAAAACTTATAATTTATATATTTATACCCCTGCCTTTTCTATCTTAAGACCATCCCTGTGTACAGCTCTCAGTACATGACAGAGGTGTTATCAGTGATAGCATTCTCTGTATAAGGCCTCTTTCACACAAGTGTATTCAGGCTCGGACTGGCCCACATGGGTACAGGTGAATCCCCCGGTGGGCCCCTAGTCTCCCACCCCCTGCACAAGTGGCACATAACACAGTAGACTTACTGCATTACATACATATATTCACTGTACAGCACTTTAACCAGCCGATGTTCATATAAAAAACTTGTAGATTATTAAAGAAACTCCCCAGTATATTATTATAGACATGATTAGAGCTGAGATGACTTCTAGGTATAGAGGAAAGCTGCCAGTGTCCTCCCCAGGACCTACAGTACCTTCTCAAAGTAGCTGCAGGGACCTCTATATTCAATCATCTGGTAGCATCTTGCTGCTGTGAGAGCAGGTAATATATGAATGTATCTGCGGTGGGCCCCGAAAATAACTCTTACTGGTGGGCCCTAGGCACCCCAGTCCAACACTGAGTGTATTTGCAATCCATATATAGGCTGGATTTTAGGTACCGGAATCCGCTGTTAATGTTAATGAATAGAGCTATTCACATGGGCGTATAATGTCCGTCAGTACTTGAAATCGGCAGAATGTCCAAGGTTTGTCAGATACGCACATGATAGACTACAGGAGTGCATCAAAAATGTAGAAAGGAAGGAATATGCATGTGAGGGCTCATGCACACGGCTGTTGCCCATCCATGCCCATATTGCGGCCCGCAAACAACAGGTCCACAATATGCAGGAAAGGCCATGTGCATCCAGCATCATGGATGCAGCACTAATTTTTTGCAGTGCAGATGGACGACGGACCCATCCAATTGAATGGGTCTGGAAACGTCTGCGGAATCCGCACGGATGTTGCCCATGCATTGGTGTTCCCAATGCACGGAACGGCCAATCAACGGACTTGTGCATTAGCCCTAAATCGTGATGACATCCTGAAGCAATAGTAATGACAATACTGATGGTATATCATCAGGAATCTGTGCATAATCCAGAGCCACAATACTGAAGGATCTCAATATGCTCATCTGAAAGCGGCCTAAATGTGTATACACATGGAGCTGTCAGTCACTTATAACACCTCCCCCCATGTACTGAGAACTGTTCATAAGAGATATAAATGTATAAATTACAAGTTTTACTGAAACTTTTCCCCATAAAACTATATATCAATCTGCTCAGCTTCTCCTCCTCTACAACATGCGGCCTGCAGATATGTTTTTTTAAAGCTGCATGTACTAAAAACCTGGAAATGTGTTATTAAAGGGGGAAAATGGCTCAGTCAAGAACTAGTTAAATATAACTAAACAAACTCTTCTTATTCACAATTCTCTGTTTATTTCCAGAAATAGATGTGAAACCCATTCGGAGATTTGGCACGCCAGGTTATGCAAGTGTGTGGTGACAGGAATCCCAACTGACTACAGCTGGACAGCAGTGTGGGCGTGATAAAATAAAAACATGTGCCGTCTACAAAAACACCACAGTATTTTATGGTGGGATTTCCTCTCTGAGAATCAAACAGGACTCTCATTACAAATGCCTCCTCCACACAGTACAGGGCATAAATCTTATAGGTGCTAACATCCATTATTTTCATAGTTTACTTGGAAAAAGAAGCCTGATACAGTTTAGCCGTTTAATGGCTTTTTTTGCACCTGCAGTTTTTGGCGCATATTTTGTAGTAAAAATGCCAGCTCCAGATGTTATCTGAACGTCTAGAATGAAGCGCAGGGCACACAAACATTTTTATTTTTTGCTAATAGCATTTTTATTAATTAGGTGTCATTTATTTTATTTTTTTTCTCTCTGGCAAATTTTTGGAAAAACATGCTGAAGCTTTTGAAGTTTTTTCTGTCATGTTGCCAACAAAAAGTCAGACAAAATGCATGTGTGTAGGGCCCCTTAAAGAAGAACTCCCGCCAAAAATTTTATTCTCTGACCTGTTAGAAAGGTGCATGATATAATCTGTAGTGATTGTTATTTTCTTATCAGTGACTGTTTCTGTGAGTAAAAACCTCTCTTCTAATTGCAGCTGGGTCATGTGACCAACTCCCTGACCTCCAACTGACCCAGGACAGAAAGCCAGTAACTGCTCTATTCATTCCTATGGGAGCCTCATTTTCAGTCTCATAGGAATACATAGAGAATTAGACTTCCTGTCCACACATAAGTCTATGTGTGAGTTGGTGGGTCTAATTGCTGGTCACATGACACAGATAAGAAACTTCAGGATGATATAAGTCAAAAATTCAGACAATGGTAAGAAAATGACATTCACTACAGATTATATCATGTACATTTCTAGCAGGACATGGAATAAAATTTTTGTCTGGAGTTCTTCTTTAAACGCAGGAGATGAGAATTGGGAGATTTACGGTATGCAAATATCCAAAAGAAAACCTATCTCTGTTTCTTATAGCAACCTATTGACTTAAATGGGTCAGCATTAGTGTTGAGCGAGCACCTCTATGCTCGTATGTTCGTGTGCTCTGGCCGAGCACTAGGGGTTGCTCGAGTGCTCGGCCGAGCACCCGAGCATAATGTAAGTCAATGGGAATAAACCAGGCACCCCCCGCTCGGAAGAGGGGAGGGTGTCTGGTTAATAGAAAAAGGTCAGAATCGCGACTTCTCCTCTTTTACTCCTTTCACTTGTAAAAGTATGGTAATTAACTGAATTTATACACATTAGCGCACAATGCGTAGCATTAACATACAAATTCATACGCATTAGCGTACAAATCAACATTACAGTGAATGCCAGTACTCTCCCGCACGTTTATTCGCTGCGTAGCAGCGAACAAATGTGCGGGGAAGAGACTCAAGCATTGCACTCGAGTACACTCTGTGTTCGGCCAAACACCGAGTGGACCCGAGCGTAGGCATGCTCAGCCGAACAGCGAGTTCGGCGGAGCATGCTCGCTCAACACTAGTCAGCATTCCACATTTTGTGGACATACTCTACCTTTTTGCGGAACAACATATGGATGTCTTCCATGTGCTTTCTACATCTATATGTCCATCCGGAAAAGGATAGAGTATGTCCTATACTTAGCCACAAAATGTGGACCATGGACCCACTAAAGTCAATGGGTCCGCAAAAAATGTGGATGCAAAAATACAGACGGTCAAGGGCATGAGGCCTAAGTAATGTCAAAGTGACAGTGACATATATGGCTGCGGTTAATGGATGATAGCCGTGGTAACAAAAAGCCTGATTAAAAACACACTGCACTGTCTTTTTTTTAAATGAAAAAACTGTCCAAAATTATCCCTTTTTGGTGGCAGATGCCTTCTCCTCAGTCTTCTGATCTGTACAATTATGGCCACTTTTTTGTGGGACAAATCACAAAAGGTCCGGTTCCACCAAAATTAGAATCTTTTGAGAAATTCGTAAGAAATTCAGTTTGTTTAGAATTGATTTACTCATCTCTGTTTGTGACAAATGGCAAATTATATATGACATAGCAAAATGTTGGTACTTTGTGGACATTCTTTTTTTTCAAATGAAGCTGCTGAGTACTACTGTTCTGGTATGCCTCCCTACTGCTTGAGTGATAGCAATGCAGATCATTTGGCTCAATAATTCATGAAGACTGACTAACTCTGGAGTTGACTGCACATATATTCAGGTATGTGCATGATTAATTTCCTACAAAAATGTCCTCCGGGGATCTGAACTGCTCTTATGTAATAGTTTAGTTACAGCTACTTTGTAGGGAGATTAGGCATAAACTAATTCAGAAGATAAATCAAAGCAAAGTTTAGAGGAAACTGACCACACGAATAATGTCACCTACAATGATAATAATAAGGAATAAAAATAACAAAAATCCTTATAGTACCCATACGAAGTTATGAGGCGTAACCTGAGCCCCACAGCAAAAAACTATAACAGGGCCCTGACCTCTCAGACACATACACGCTAGAGTAATTTCATAGCAAACCAATCAAACTATCAGTATATTTGTAGAGTATGGAAGAAAACTGGATTTTCTAGAGTAAATGAATACAAACATTGGACAATCATACAAAGTCCATGCAGATGTTGTCCTTGATCTTCCAAAGTATTCGGCAAAATATAACATTATAATTTGTCAAATACTATCTTTTCCTATAGGAAAAGGAGGTACAGTTGATACCGTATTTTTCGCTTTATAAGACGCACCTGATGATAAGATGCACCCCAGATTTTAGAGTAGGAAAATAAGAAAAAATTATTTTTCATCACACCTCATATCAGACCCTCAGGACATCACATCAGACCCCCATCAGACCACAGAACAGCCCATCAGCCCCCATATCAGCCCACTGTGCCCCCATCAGACCTCAGATCAGCCCCCATATCACCCCACTGTGCCCCCATATCAGTCCAGTCTGCCCCATGAGACCTCAGATCAGTCCCCATATCAGCCCCCTCTATCCCCATCAGACCTCAGATCAGCCCATAAGTCCCCATATTAAATGAATATGCCCCCATCAGACCTCAGATCAGCCCCCATCTCAGCCCCCTCTATCCCCATCAGACCTCAGATCAGCCCATAAGCCCCCATATTAAATGAATATTCCCCCATCAGACCTCAGATCAGCCACCATATCAGCCCCCTCATTCCCCATCAGACCTCAGATCAGCCCATAAGCCCCCATATTAAATGAATATGCCCCCATCAGACTTCAGATCAGCCCACCCAGCCCATAAGGATAAAATAAAAACCTCTCTTACCTGTCCTACGCCGCGGCTCCGCTCCGGGTCCGGCGCTCCTCTGACTTCTAAGGCCAGCGCTGCACTGTCACCTGACTGCATGCAGCAGTTAGTGACCAGTAAAGCAAGCAAAGAAAATATAATTACGAGTGCCGGTCCTCTTCTCTATCGTTGTTACATGTGGGCGCCATCCCCCGGACACGTGCACTGAACCCCGAAAGGACCGTAGTGCCGACCGACAAGGATCTGACTGCATGCAGCGTCAGTTCATAGTGTGCGCACTACGTCCTGACGCTGTACGCAATCAGGACAGTGCAGAGCTGACCCGGGAAGACAGAGGAGCGCCGGACCCGGAGCGGAGATGCGGCGTAGGAGAGGTAAGAGAGGTTTTTATTTTATCCTTATGGGCTGGGTGGGCTGATCTGAGGTCTGATGGGGGTTTCGGCACCTTATACATACAAGTGAGCGCTTCCATAATGGAAGCACTCACTTGTATTCGCTTTATAAGACGCACCACAATTTCCCCCCTACTTTTGGGGGAAAAAAGTGCGTCTTATAAAGCGAAAAATAGATGCACCTTCTAATAGTACCTGTTACATTGGCTTCCGTGGGCTGCCACTGTTCACCTGCCCCAGTCTTCAGCTTCCCTTATCCTCCCGGCAGGTCCAGCGGCTAAAGTAGCTCTGTCCTTCCACACAGGCTACAGGCCACCTCAATGGTTTAGCCACTTTCTGTCAGCCCATAAGCCCCTTAAAGAGCTATCTCACACACCCTAGTCTATACCAGCCATTGGCTGGCATTTTTGGTGTACTTAAGAAGACACCTTTCTCTGTGGAAAGATGCATGAACTATAGGTTCCCAGCTTCGTTCCCACAACCTGGCCTCCGTATTGACCCTTCCTTGCCTGCCATGACTTGGGACCGTTTACTGGATTTCACATACTCTTCCTGCCCTGAACTTGGTCTGTCCCTGGCTATGATTTTGCATGTTCCCTTGGTGCTTTGCAATGGGGTCTCTTGACCTCATGGGTCAGCTGTCAATCACACAGACTACTTTAGGAGGTATCAGCCTGTTATTTCCCCTGGTGGTTCCAGGTATTTCCAGATTCCTATACAGATGTTAAAAACAAGGGAACTACCAGGATAACGCCATTGGGAGTAGCCCAAAACCAAATCTGTTGCTTAAGGCCCCTTGCAGACGAGCGTAACACACGCACATCTCCCGCATCGCGGGCCGTGTCCTGAACTCCCGGCACTGAACAGGGTCACATAGCATTATACTGATTTATGATGCTATGTAACCCTTACAGTTCTGGAATGTGTTGGATAACACTAACAGCATTATGCCAGTATTATCCAACACATTCCAGAACTGTAAGGGTTACATAGCATCATAACTCAGTATAATGCTATGCGATCCCGTTCAGTGCCGGGAGTTCAGGACATGGCCCGCGATGCGTCTGCAAGGGGCCTTACACAGTGGTTCCACACCTGCTGTCATTACAGTACTGTATTGTGACTTTATATATTACTCCATTAGGCTCTATTTATGCAGTTAAACCTGAGTTGATATTGCCCACAAGATATTGTATTAACATTTGATGTTTCAATATAATGGGTTTTTCTTTGTAATTTGTTAACTAGATGCAACTGTATTATTGGACACGGGATGGAAATACCCCAGATATCATTATATAGCTCCATTTCAATTGAATACTCTTTAAAAAGACATTATATTTTTGCATAAATATCTGTGAATGTCATTAATTGGGTTTTTAATGTAAATAAAACATTTTTCTTAATTGCTACTTTGAATCATCCTTTCAGGGATCAGGACAGTTCAAAGAGTAATTTATTAAAAAGCAAATGCTCCATGAAGCTTCAGTTATATAAACCTAGCAAGCTTGGAATAATTTGCAACAATAAAAAACATCTGATCACTTTTCCCACCCAGGGTGAATGCTAATGTAGAAATGGACGGCTACTTCCTGTTTTCATTAAACATTGCACACTATTTTGGATACTATGGAAACTATTTCAGGGAAGATCCGGTTGCTTTTGTTTTATTCATGAACTAAACAGACTTGTTTGTCTGGAGCAGCAGAAAAATTTAATTTATTAATAAAACCATAAGCAAAAACATCTGAAAAATGCTGTATGTTCCTCACGTATGTTACCACAATAATAAAACAGAGAGTTAAATTTAGTTTGTGACTTGACATATGACAGACACTGCTCCCTGTTGTCACCTGGGATTGTGGACAGAGCTGGATTTGCCATTAAGGAAAAGTTCCAATGAATCAATTTACTTAATGTCTACCAAAGAGAGACCACATGTCTGTGTTCCCTTCACTGCCTGCGGGGATGAAAGCAATTGTCAGTTTGGCACTGTATCAGCCAAGATGGTTGTTGTAAACAAAATTTCTGCTGAGTCCAAAAATACTGTGGGGTGTCTAAAAAAGAAAAGGCTGGAACTGAAGTATACTAGTTTGGTTGGTGACATAATTTGCTCTGAAAAAAAGAATACAGAACGGTATTATGCACATTTGCAGTCCATTTTTATAGAATTAATCCATCTGGAAATACAAAATTCTGCAACTTTGCACATAAAATGGAGTAAAAATGATCCCACTGTTTGTGGCATACAGCTCTTAGACATGTTCAAGTGTTACTCTCTTCCATCTGCTCTTCCACTACTATAGGTTAGCAAGGACTTAAAAAAATTATCTTAATTCTCTTAAAAATTATATTCTTTAACCTGTTAGAAAGGCACATTATATAAACTGTAGTAAAGGTGATCTTCCTGATGACTGTATTTATGAGTTATCTACTCCCTTCTGATCCATAGCTGTGTATGTGGCCAACATTTTGCCTCTCCAACTGACACAGGACAGGAAGTCAGTGACTTCTCTGTTCATTCCTATGAGGCTGACATTGAGGCTTCCTAGGAATGCATAAAAAAACTGACTTCCTGTCCACATATAAGATGCTGTGTTATTTGGAGAGTCATAATGTTGGTCACATGAAACAGCTGAGGATCAGAAGGGAGATTATAACTCACAAATACAGTCTCTGGTAAGACAATTACTTTCACTACAGTTTACATTATGAACCTTTCCAACAGGTCATAGAATAAAAATATTTCTGGGCGTGCTTCTTGAAGGTCAGAGGTGGGTAGCTGGCAGTAGTCAGCATTCAAGGCAATGTCAGAGGTAGACAGAATAAAATAGTGTATAGACCTTAAAGAGGTTCAACATTATGAGCCCTTCTGCTAAAGTAAAGGCCAATTTACATGGGCATATTATTGGGTCAATTATCAGGAACAAGAATTCATACACATTCTTGTTCCCAATATTTGCCCAGTGTAAATGTGCAGCTTATTTCCTCACAAAGCAGCCAAACACTCATTTGTCAGGTCATTCAATCATTTATGCAGCACATTATTATTGCTGCCGGCAAACAATGGATCTGCATGTCCCTTGGGGTATACCTTGATTCTGGGGCTCCTGTCTGATAGTAGTCGGGGTGTTCATGATGTTGAGTGATTTTATGGGTGCAAGGCAGGGCATGTAGAGTGCAATGGCCGACATATGGTTCAGGAGTCAGGAACGAGGCCAGATTTAACAGTCTCTCTTTACTGTAGTGCAAACTCGGAGTTGTAGTACATCCAGCAAAAACACAGTTCCCACAATATACTGTACAGTGTGAACCTCCCCAGATGGTTTTGCATGGATTTTAGCAAGGATGAAAATTACTGTACTGTTTCCTATCTATCTTTCTCAAGTCTCCTGCAGAATCAATTACTGGCAATTTCACTTTTGCAATTGTTTCTGTAATTCACAAGTGAGACAAACAGGTTTTAGAGATGTGACTGGCCAAGTTGTGTCAAGTGTGAACGGTGTCCTAACAGTATGCCCTTCACTGCTGTAAAGTCTAAATAGCTTAGGTAGTAGGATACCTTACTGACACCAATGCCTAGCCATGAAGATTTCTGAACCTTCTTGTCTCCTTCTGTAGATCAGTGAGTATATGTAGCTTTCTGGGCCTAAGAAGAGGGAGCATAAGTCATTGCTTCCTTCCTCTCTAAACTCCAGTCTAGACTGACCTCACACTGGGGGTGGGTCCAGCCCACATCTAACTCATATGACGGCTGAGCTAAGATTGTTAACTCTGGCTTTACCATCCATACATAGTTATGCTGGGTGCATTACATAATAGTACAACTGCATATTACAAAACAAACCATTTGCAGATGCCCCCTGCTCTGGGGTACTGCAACTTAGCCTTGAAGCCATTCAACTTGTAGCTGGGTGTCTTTTTGGCCTTTAATGTCTGTGAACATAGTTGTATTTTCCAATAATCTACATATTTTCACAATATGCAGCCCCTGATGAGCCATATCTTTATAATCAAAGTGGTCCATAATCCAAAATTTTAAGTGATAGAAAAATAGTTTATGCCACTGATTCCCTATGGTTTCCTCATATTCAAGTCACATTTTGGGATAGCTCTATCAAAAAATAGAATTACCAGTGTCAGACTGAAGTTCCTTAGTTGCAGATAAGGAGATCATCCACTGAGTGAAGAGTCTGGCAGTGAGTCATTACCTTCTGTCCATTGAGAAAACATGTACACTCATCCAAGCGCTGTATGGATGTGTATGTGGGAGACTGGGAGTCATGAAAAATAGCTGTTCAGCAGACAGCTAACTCAGGTGCATGGGTGCCCTCAGATTCCATGCAAAAATGTGTTATGTTTTATTAGGCTTCATATATTCAGAAATACAAATCAAACAAATGAGTAAAAATGTTTGATTTAGTCAGTTATTTATTGTGGAAAATAATCCAATATCACATCTGTGAGTAACAATGTATGTGAAACTTTCTTTTCAGTATCTGGTGTGACCTCCTTGTGCAGCAATAACTCCTACTTAAAGGGGTTGTCCGAGTTATTTTTTTGTTCTTTATATGTTTCTAACTTGTCAGGTATAACAACTTTCCCATATACTTTGTGTTTCTAAAGCTGCTGGTTTCTCAGAGTTGACTGAGGGTCACATGACCTGTGATGTCACCTTATCTCCCTGGTCTATGATGTTTCGTGTACAAGCCTCAGAGTTCAGATAACAGCCTGTACACGAGACGTCACTGGCGACGCCCCCTTTCTTTGCCGGGCTCCTGCTATCTGCTCTCTCCCTGGATTCCTTCAGATAAAACATTAACCCCTTCAGCCAGAACACACTGAGGGCTCAAGGCTTTACAATAAATAGTAGCTGCAGCAGTGAGAGGAGACAAATGCTGGGCAAGGAGCTATAGAGGAATTGTACAAGAACAGGTAGGGAGAATTTCCTGTGTGTATCAGCAGTGTCATTGTACAGCTGGGACTTGTAGTCCTACACAAACAACATGCTGCTGAGTATCCCAGCAGGCAGACATGTACTCACAGCACTTATATTCACTGCCTTTGCAGAGAAGGGGGGAGGGGCAGAGATTGTTATTACTGCATGTAAACAAAGGCCAGAAGAGAACCAGGGAAATTAGGAAATCTAGATTTTTTTTTGCCTAAAACTTGCTGAACTTAGTTATATATTGCTACCCATCAGATTTACAGTGCTATATTTTTTTTCCATAACTTGGACAACCCCTTTAACATTTCTGATAATTGTCGATTCGTCCTGTACATCAGCTTGCAGGAATTTTAACCCATTTCTCTGTAGAAAACAGCTTTTACTCTGTTATGTTGGTGGGTTTTATCCCACAAACTGCTCGCTTTAGGTCCCTCCACAACATTTCTATAGCATTAAGGTCAAGATTTTGATTGGTCATTCCAAAACTTTATTCTTTTTTAACTATTTTTTGGTAGAACAACTTGTGTGCTTAGGGTTGTTGTCTTGCTGCATGACCTACATTCACTTGAGATTCAGTTCATGGACAGATGTCCTTCAGAATGTGCTGGTATAATTCAGAATTCATTGTTTCATCAATAATGGCAAGTCGTCCTGGCCTAGATGCAGCAAAAGAATCCCAAAACATGATACTACCACAACCGTGTTTCACAGATGGGATGAGGTTTTTATACTGGAATGCAGTGTTTTTCTTTCTCCAAACGTAATGTTTCTTGTTTAAAGCAAAATGTTTCGGATAGTTTTTTGGCTTGGCTAGCTGATCTTTAGTAAACTGCAGACCAGAAGCATTATTCTCTTTGGAGAGTAGCATTTTTCTCTTTGCAATTCTGCCATGCACACCATTTTGTTCAGGGTCCTCCTAATGTTGAGCTCATGAACATTAGCTAATGTGAGAAAAAACTTTGGTTGCTTAGAGATTACCATGGGATCCTTTGTGACCTCATGAACTAATAAATGTCTTGCTCTTGGCATGATCTTTGTTTTTCGACCACACCTCCTCTATCTGTACACCATCTGTCTGACTGTTGATTGGTGGAGTCCAAACTCTTTAAAGATAGTTTTGTAACCTTTTGCAGCCTTATGAGTATCAACTACTCTTCTTCTGAGGTCCTCAAAAATCTAATTTGTTTATCTATGATACACTCCCAGAAACGTGTTGTGAAGATAAGACAGGTCACCCCCTCAACTTCATTGTCATTCTATTGATTGAAAACACCTGACTCTAGTGTGAAAATGTGGTGCAGTTTTAGGTTAAATTCATACAGAAAATTCTCATAGGTTTGCAAACATTCAAGCATCGCTGTACACATAGAGTAGTCCAACAAGCCTGTGCACTGCAGTGCACATTCTATGGCAGCGTACATGAGTCCTGTGGCATTGAAAAATGGACTTTCCTGGAGGGAATCCTAGGTTGCATGCCCAGTGTAGTTTCCAATATTAACAGCTGATTGAAATCATATGAATTTCTGAAGCCTGTTACCAGAAGGCATAAATTCATGAAAGCATAGACATACAAATCTGAGGTCAAAGCAGACAGGTTACTTGCAATAAGGGCACGGTCACATGGCTGCTGTACTGCGGTTTGGACATGGCCACTTTTCAGCCGAGTCGCACGCATCCATACAAGCCACAGCAGGATCATGTCAACTAATTATACTGGAATTATTTATTTGGTGTTTATTGTTAATGGCTGCCTGAATTGCTGGTTACCACATGGCCACTAACAATGAACATTGAATAAATAATTCACTTCTAATTAGTTAAAATAATTCTGCTGCAGCTTTCATGGCGCAAGGAGGCCACATCCCAACCACAGCACGGGGGCAACATGTGAAGATACCTTAAGGAAAATAGCCACAATAAGGGCAGGCGGCCAGGCATGCTGCTATGATGTGATGGCACCAGTGTGCAGAGAGGGACATTGGCCATTACAGTAAGGTGAGCGGTCAGCATCCCTTTATAGCTACTTCAACCCTGAATAGAATATTATGCTAAAGTAATGGCCGATAATAACACTGATTTTCTCATTTACTTTCTGTCCAGCCTAGAGAAAAATATGAATACTTCAGCTTGAACAAATAACCCTTATTATCCACTTTAGAAGCTTTAAGCAACATTAAATATATGAGAACATTTAAGAGCCTCTAAATTTGCAGTGAATTGAATAACTATTTCACTATGTTTATATAATAAGAATTCCCATTAAATGTCGTCACTCTTCACAGAAATGAAGAGACACAGTTTTTTTGCATTTCATCCAGACAGACCCCTGGGGATACAAGTGGCAGATCTTAAAAATAGACAAAATGAATACATGCTAGCTTCTATCTAGATGTTACAATCTTACTTGTTTATTACAATGCATGAATACAAGTATTATATGGGTGTTCCATCCCGTATTTATGGTGTATTCCCAGGAGGCATTTCTTTCTGTAACTACCATAAACTTTTATGAAAAGGGTGAGCATAGCCATCTCCATAGATTTTAATGGGGAAAGCAGCCACTCTGAATTGACAAGTATGGTATCACATGATGTCCGTCTTCCTAAAGTGAGTAAGAAGGCAATATCCTATTAATACAAAATACAGCAAATGGAATACACGTTGGGGGTCCTTTATAAAAACATAGTTTCAGTTGATGCAAAAATTAGCAACTTTTTGCATTTCTAAGCTGCTCTCACTAATATCTTAAATCGTCAATGGAGCTTAGCGCACAGGGGCAGGGTCGCAATGTCACAACTTATTCACTATTCACAAAACTAGCATAAATTATAACTGAAATGTACTCCAGCCCCTTACTGGTGTGCATTTCAGCTTCTGGCGCATGGACATCACAGATGCAACAAATGTATTACAATTCTCTGCACCTCTTAATAAACTGGCTGGATCTAACTCCGCCTGCCTTTTTACTAAAACTGGCTTGTGAAACACCAGTCATTAATTTATCCTGTGTGCATACAGAAACCAGGGCTGTGGAGTCGGTAAACCAAAGGTCTGACTCCGACTCCTGTATTTTTTCACACTCCACCTCCAGCTCCGACTCCTTCATAAATGGCCAGTAACTGAGTAATAAAAAATTGACTGTACTAAAATAGTAACACGAGGCTTTATAATAAATATTATTATTAGTTGTAGTACTATTATATTAGTATTATTATTATTTAATAATGCTACTTAGACATAACTTAAACTATATTTATTGGAATACAGTTTCTGAATTTCTAAAATTGTGTAAATTCCTTTAAAGGGGTTGTTCAAGTTGTTCTTCTATTCTTTGTATGTTTCTATCTAAACAAAAGCCATGGAGTTTTAATTGATTAACTTCTACAGTGGCCCCTTTCTTATATTTCACTGATTGTCACCTGTTACATCAACCTAGGGCTGCAGGGGTGAGCAGTGACGTTCCTGTGCATGGAACATCACTGAAATCTGATCTGTGGGCTGTGCTTGCTGGAGGGACAAGCCATGCCCCCTGTGTGCGGGTCTTCACTACTGATGTTTGTAGGCTTAGATGTCTCGTCTGTGGGAACACACCTGCTGGATCCATCCTTTGCTGAGTGCTGTCAGGCATATCCAGTCCATTCAGAAGGCCTCCTCATAGAGACTTGCTTGCCAGCTGCCAGTGTATATGGCCATAGGAACATCACTCTGCCTGAAGATAGGCCAGAATGGCTTGGCATTGGCTTTTATAACCCAATAAGCAGAAGAGGAATTCCAGTCAGTTAAGTAAATATGCAATGCACTATGTATTTAATTACTGGAAACGAAAACTATAAATTTGTCCTTAGAAAAAGTTGGAAAAGCTCTATATGTATATGCTGGAAATACAGAGAATCTTGTGCAAGTCTAAATGGGAATAGAAGAAACATGTAAGAGCCAGACTGCCCATCAGGCAATTCTGGGAAATGTCAGTTGGGTCGGTGCCGGAGTGGGCTGCCCAGGGGTTGCTAAGACATGCAGGGCTTGGGACCTGAATGGTCTGCCCAGGGCCCTAAAAGTAGTGGCTGCTGCATGACAGTATTGCTGTCCTCAGAATGGCGATACAGTTGAATGGTGTGGTCAGACATGGGAACCAATGGTTTCCGGCCCTAGAGTTCACTCTCACAGGCCATAGGCTGAAGCCTATGAGGCACTATAGGTGGTCGTGATGTCATCATCCCAATCGCCTGTTGGTGAAAATAGAGTGGGGCATTATAACTACTGGGGGCACTATAGGTGGGTAATATAACTACTGGGGAACTCCAGGGACACATTAGTACTATGTTAGCACTATAGATGGCATTATAACTACTGAGGGCACTATAGATGGGTTTTATTACTACTTGGGGGACCTTAGGGGACCTTCTTTCTACTAGGAGAATTTTAAGGGTCATCTATCACTACTGGATAACTTTGTGGGCTTTATCAATACTGGGGGAATTAGAGGCCATTACTACCACTGGGGGTTCTGTAGGAGGAATTATTATTGGTAAAAATTTGGGGGGCTCTACTACTAACGGGGGCACTCAGGAGAGAATTATAATTGGTGGGACTTTTGGAAGCACTCTTAATATGTGTGGTGTGGAACAATCTGTCTGGTACTGTTATTGCTTCAGTACAGTACTTGGGGCCATTGTGTAGTATAGGGGTACAGAATTAGGGGTAACAGCAGGATGAAAATGTTAGACACGTGGAACTTGATGGTGCAGTCATAGGGTTGGTGTGGCAGCAAGTTCTCCACCTCATTTTCATCAAAGACATTGTCATAACTACCATAGGCAGAAGGTAGGCCCTGTAAATTCTGAGGAACCTCTGGGGCGCGGGCTGGTCACATGGAAGCCAAGCAGTATGAGTGATCCCCAGCATAAAATCTGCCCAGGTTCCAATCAATTACAAGACAATGTAGACAGGACCATGGTAGTTCCAGTAGGAAGAGATTAGTTGAAACAGGCAGGACATAAAATGAAATCTTCTCAGATTGTAAGACTCCCACCTGAAGATTCATTGGCTTGGTGACAAAGCATATAACCTCCAGCAGAGAGACCTTTCTAACCATTTGGGGGGAATGTATGTCCCTGGTTAACAAGGCCAGATGCAGGAAATTCCCTGACAAGCCAGAGTTCAGGAAGGCCAGCTTGGTAAACCAGATATCAATGCATGACAGAGTCACTGGAATAATCTTAAAGAGTTTGTCTTCACTTAGGACTGTCTCTCCAACCGACCCTAGACTCTGGAGCTTCCCAACATGAGGGGGAAATTCTTCTTGTAGTGACCTCAGCAGCCCAAGCACAAATTATTGCTCCAGTGACATTGATGATCCTCCTCAGACAATTTGACTTTGTCTACCTGCATAGGCTCCAGAGGGGATCGGTGATGGAAGTAGCAGGAGGAAATGATCGTGCCAGCTTTGGAATTCTCATCTCATGGAGGTCTATGCAGGTGGCCAGGGTAATCAAGTCATCCAAGGTGGAAGGTACATCACGACCTTCCAACTCATCCTTAATATGACCAGGCAAACCCTCCAGAAAAAAGTCACCAGAGTCTTGTTATTCCATGCCAGTTCCGAGGTAAGTTTTCAGAATTGTATGGCGTATTGCCCTAGAGCAGTGGTGGCGAACCTATGGCACAGGTGCCAGAGGCGGCACTCAGAGCCCTCTCTGTGGGCTCCCGCACCCAGGAAAAAGTCAGTGGTGTACCAATATGCCATAAACTATTCCTGCCATCATCAGCGCAGGGCGCACTATGAACAGCACTGGCTGTGCACTGTAATTATGCAGGCTAATATAGTTAAATGATAAAATACATGGAAGATATAATATATTGGTATTCTGGTTAAGTTGCTGTGTTGGCAGCTTGTGATAAATAAGTGGGTTTTGGGTTGCAGTTTGGGCACTCAGTCTCTAAAAGGTTCACATCACTGCCCTAGAGTGAGATTGCCCTGGCAGAGACTCATAAGAGATGAGGCTGCAGAATACATGTGGATGGGCTCTTTAAAAACTTTGCAAAAGGTATTGTAGTCAGAAGTTCCTGAAGATTATTACTCAGAGGATCACTCCATTCCCATAGAGATGCTAACCAAGCTAGTGCTTCTCTGGACATTAAGGAAACTAAGAATGTTACCTTATACCAGTTGTGAGGCAGTGACAGGCCTCACGCTTCATAGAGGTCTGGAGGGGGTGGATATTCCAGTCCACATCCCTATTCCACCACAGGTGAAGCCACCTGGATGTAATTACTGTTGTGATAAACCAGCCCTCAGTGTAGGAATGGGAGGAGAAAAACTGAGGAGACCTGAGAGGTTAGAGCCTGCGGAGGCTCTGTGTGTGGTCTCAGCCAGGAGGGCTGAGGGGCCACAAGGCTCTGTGTAGCCTGGAAGTTTGGGGGGCCCAGTGACCCTAGGAGAAGAGGGTCACACGGTCATAGTCGGGAGGACTGTTGGACCATCTCCCCCCAAAGGATACGGTTGGAGTCACAGCCAGGAGGCTGCTGGACTGAACGGCTGAGGAAGCCGCACTTAAAAGCTGTGTGTGAACAGCGTATGTATTTAGGTGAGTTAGCTGAACTATGTTTAGTCAGAGCCCAGCCGGGCAGGTGTTGTTTTAATGATTTGTTTTGGTGTGCTGGTGCCAATAAAACTGAGTTGGGCGTGAAAATCCCCGTGTTTTGAAGATATTGTGTGATGTCGACCCCCTGAGAGGATACAATCCCTTACACAGTATACTGGAAACTGATGGGCCTTTTATTCGAAGTGAATTGTACATTGATTTAGTCACCAACGGCAAGACCTGGGTCTTCATCTGGTAAGTGTGGAGGTAGCAAAAGATGCAAGTCAAAGATCCAGAGACTATGACTGGCCGAAATGGTGGTGCAGACACAACAGTGCCAGAGTGGCAGTAGTTTTAGTGGGCTAAGATGGTATTCAGATACTACAGGAGCTGCTCCTGGGACAAGGCTGACTAGTAAGCTCTTGAATGGGCCAGTGGGATCCATGGCCTGAGCAAACTGTTATGCACCAGGTGTGGACCCACTGAGTCACTTAAAAAGATTAGGTTTGGAGCTACTCCCAAGGGCATTATCTAAGTGACCCCCCTGGTATTCACCCTTTAACCCCTATACACAAAACTGGATTTTGCTGCAGGGGAACCACCAGGCTGCTACCTCTCGGAGTAGTGTCTGTTCAAGTGATTACTGATCCATGGGGGTCCAGAGACACTAGTGTAGAATACCAAGGTATCAGGCAAAACAGGAATCAGAGACACTGGTACTAGAAACTAAAGAGTGCACAGAGGATAATGCCCCCACATCAAATGCTCCTCCATAGTGCCCTCAGTATAATTAATGCCCCCTTAGTCCACCCCCAGTATTATTAATGCCCATTAGTGCTCCCAGTATAAAGAATGCCCACATTTGGCTCCAATTCTGCTTGTGTCAAAAATATACTCTCCTCATCCACTTGCAGGGACACTGGCTCTTCGTTGGAAGCAGGACCTGCTGCATCTAGTGAGCGGCCAGTGTTCCCACGTATGCAAGTGGATGACTTGAGTGATGACTTTTTGTTTGTTTGTTTTCCATTTTAACCTCTGAAAGGCCATTTCCCCCAGTGTACCCATTTTTAATGCTTGTTAGATGGATGCATTCCTGGTGAAATAGCAATTTAAAACCATCCCATTGATTTCAATGGGGTCTGTCTGGCCATAAAAAATGGCCAAAACATTTTTGACTGTTGCTATTCACTAAAAATGAATAGCCCCATTAACTTCAATTGGTTCTAAAAATTAGTTTAAAACAAGTGCAATAACATGTATTTACTGCATGAAAAATATTTAGATTCTGCTGTTTGCAAATAAATATGTATTTAGTGTGTACGTGTGCGGCATAAGTAGAAGCTACAAAAGCTGGAAACATACTTTCAGAGTAATTATTCATCATTTGTAACTATTTACAAAACCATAAAAACCACAATTTCATGACATGAGACATGCTGACAGTCCAGATGAAGAGGGTCTGTTGGAAATTCCTGGTATTAAAAAGGAAGTTAAAAGGACCATCCCTTAACTTCTTTATTCTTATCAGAGGTTACAACAGGTTTACAAGTCAGCACTGGAATCACCGTAGCTGAATTATCTGCACATTCAGTTTTATGTAACAGAAATTCATTATTTACACTCACCAGACATTCAGAAAGCCTGATGGCCCTGAATGCCCTCTTAGATATAATGGAGGCCGTTGCTTGCAGCGATGATTAGCCAACAGGAATATTTGAAGATATGATCAGGCTCGGACTGGACCACAGTGGAACAAGGTGGGCCCCCAGTCCACTAGCACAGCATCTCAAATAACCTATATCAACTGGGTAGACTACCCTATTTATTATTATAGACTCATCGGAAGGTTAATATGGCCTCTAGGAATAGAGGCAAGCCAGCCAGTATCCTCTCTTCCCTGGGACCCAACTTTTGAAGTTGTTGCAGAGACCCCCATAATCAATCATCTTCTAGCGTCTTGTTGCTGTCTGCCTCTGTGTGGACAGGTAATATTTGCAACTCGCTGTACAGTGGGCCCCCAGAATTAATTTTACTGGTGGGCCCTAGGCATCCCAGTCGACACTGGATGTTATTGCAAGTGCATAATATTGATTGGTTTAGGGGGAGATACAATTTATTATTATTATTTAGATCGGTGTTCCTCAGCTCCAGTCCTTTTACAAGTGATGGCCTATCTCATCAGGACAGGCCATCAATATATAACTGCCGGGGTTCATCTATTATGCAGGGAATCGGCGCAAGAACTACACAGCTCCATCTCTCTCCTGTGTACGAAGTTGGTTAATACAGCACTCCTCCTATTGAAGTGAATGGGGACAGCACTGTAGTTACCAGCTGTGTCCATTACACAATAGACAGAGTAGTATAGTTTTGGCGCCTGAGCTACTGCAGAACTGCCAATCAACGAGGGTGCATGGTGTTGGAACCCCTGAGGTTAGGCCATCACTTGTAAAATCCTGTACAACCCTGAATAGTACTCTCAAGAGGTCACATTTGCAGTATTTTCTTTGAGTGTACAGATGAGCATAGTTTTGAAAAATTTGATTCGGCCAATTAGCCAAACTTCAACAAGAAATTCAATTACTTAAGAATTAATTAATTACGAATCGCTATAAATCAGGTATGCCCAGGCCTCTCAGCGTGAAGGCTTGGAGGTTAACTATTTTCCGAGCACCAACAGTATAATTACTGTGGCCAGGCATTTAAAAATGGTGCCCTTTGGCACATCCGCGTCAAAAACACCAAACAGGTGCAGATCTTTTCATTATACCTGATCTCTGTTTAGTGTCCACTCCTGGTTTTGGCTCACAATAACTGATGGAAATTTCCTGGAATACGGAGGCAACACGACCATATATTTGCGGGCCGCATTACTGCGGACCCGCAAATATACGGGGGGCCGCCCGGCGTGTGTTCCGCACGCTCGGAACACACGCTGTGCGGCCCCATAGAAAGTGCCTATACCTGTCCGTGCGCACGGATAGATACGGCCCCATTCATACGGTCGTGTGAATGGGGCCTTACTCTGAATGTGGGTACAGTAGAAGGTGCTGCACAAGGCAATATATTACACCTGCCTTATATACTAAGGCACACGGGAGAGATTTATCAAAACTGGTGTAAAGGAAAAACAGCTTAGTTGCCCATAGCAACCAATCAGATTCTACCTTTCATTTTCCAAAGGAGCTCTGCAAAATGAATTAGAATCTGATTGGTTGCTGTAGAAACTAACCTGTTTTTCCCTTACACCAGTTTGGATAAATCTCCCCCACAAACTTTATGAGTAAAATAGCGCAGCAGAACTTGAGACGTTCATTACTTGACAGCAGAAGGAGCAACAAAAGCAAGAAGCAGGTTCAAGACAGATGAGGTCACATAGGCACTTCTTGGGCCATGCCAAGTAAATGTGGTGTCAGAGGTACCCACCGATTCCTGGCGGTGTATCTGCTGTCACCTCAGATTAGGGGCGGACATACCTCCTGTGTAGCCGGTTCAGCTGCACAGGGGCCCAGCGTGTGAGGGGGCCCTCCCGCTCAGCTGTCTGTGCGTCCACAGACAGAGAAATGCATGCTCCCCACTTCACCATTCGTCATCACTTCATCCAGCATGTAGAAGGGGACTTCAGTCCCAGGATGTACGGCATCCACAGCAATGAGGAGCAGGGCCTGGGCAGCAAGCCGGGAGCTGCTTCTGCGATGGCCCCGCCTCCTTACAGATCAGTCCTGCTGCTGTTGTGAGCAGTGTCATGAAGAATTAGACACCAGCTCAGCCAGGCCTGTGCTGAGCCACTTTGTCCTAGCTTCGCCTCCCATCTTGTGTTGCCGTAGCTCCAACCCTTGGTTGTAGCCCCGCCCACACCCGATTGTCGCCTAGAGATCCTTGTGCTGAATGTGTGAGGCCTGCAGCAATTTAGGAGGAGATGAGTGAGGGCTGGAGGCCTCCTGTGTGCCCACTGTCCCAGCCAGGAACAGAACTGGAATTGGTTTGTTATTTTTTGTACCCCACCCATCCCCCCTGTCCCCCTCTGGCCCTCCTGTGACTGTCCCTTAGGGCCCGTTCACACGACCGTGTGAATGAGTCCGCACCTATTCCGCAAAATTGCGGAATAGGTGCGGGCCTGTTCACTTCAATCGCCGGCACCTATTCTTGCCGAGCCGCAGCTCTGCAAGAAATTATAGAACATCTGTCATATTCTTGTCCACAACAGCTGACAAGAATAGGCATTTTAAACAGGGCGCCCGGCTGTGTATTCCGCAAATTGCGGAACACAAGCCGGACTGCACCTATAGAATTGCGGTTCTGCATTTTTGCGGACCCGCAATATTATGGCCGTCTGAATGCGGCCTTACCCATACACTGTGAGGCTACATTCTAATGTATTTTGCGGTCTGTGGATCAGCAAGAAATGGATGAGGTCCATGTGCGATCCGTATATTTTTACAGACCCATTAACTTAAATGGGTCTGCAGTTTGCATTTTGTAGAGACATATAGGACGTGTCACATTTTCTATCTTGTGCAGAACGGACATATGGATGCAGGAAGCACATACAAGTCGTTTGCTTTCTGCATCTGTATGTCTGTTCCGCAGAGGATAGAACATGTGACGTCCTATACTGGTCCGCCGCGTGCAGGCCAGTTAATGGGTCTGCAAAAAAATGCAGATGGCAGATGTAATTTGCAAATCATATAATACACAATGGTCCATTTCGTGTAAATGGGTTAAAAGTGTTGCCCAGACGCTCAGGGGTTCATTTATTAAGACCAGGGTTTTAGACACTGGTTTTAATAACCCTTAAACTGGCAGTGGTTCTGCCAAAGTTATGAAGAGGCGCCGGCCTCTCCATAACTTTGGCGCATCCAGCACCGGTCTAAATGCATATCATCCAGACTGAATCCAGACCCTTTCATTTCAATGGGCTTCTCCTATCTGAATCCCCCCCACCACCACCACCACCCCTTCTTCTACTGCTACTTGTACCGGCTACAGCAACATTTTGGCCAATGTCCGTTCCTTTGGAGGGCTCAGACAAATGTCTGTTGGCCATAGTGTACAATAACTGTATCAGTAATTTACAGATTAACTGAAAATGTGTCAGCAGTTCAACAAGATGCAGACGGCAATATATTAGACCGTCATTTAATACTTAGGCACAGTAATTCTATATATAAAATACGAGATTAACTGAGAATGTGCCAGTGGATCAGCAAGATGTAGACAGCTATATATTAGACTGCCCTTTAAAACTGTGGCACAGTAATTCTACATATAGATTAAAAGATTAACTGTGATTGTGGCACTTGATGAACCAGAAGCACCCGGCAATTAAACTCAACCTGCACTGTCCCTGCAGTCTCCCTATGCTCTCCCTACAGTGTCTTAAAACTCTTCCTTATACTGTCCCTGCACTGTCCATGCACTCTCCCTATCCAATATTCGTCAATTAAAAACACTGTACCTAGCACATAAGCGCTTACCACGTCTCTCCCTATGCTCCACTCACAGTGAAATGGCGGAGACCGCACGTGAAGGGGCATAGGGTTGCAGCACACTGCCAATTTTCTAAAGACTAGCAGTATTTTTGCTTTTAAATAAGTTATACTGTATGTGACTCCAAAGCCACACTCCTTTTCCCAACACAGTAGTGTGCAGAGAGGGGAATATCTACACAGGGTGTAGTGGGCAACTATTATACTACCTTGGGAATTATTTTTATGTTCAAAAGACACTGAAAGTCAATCTAATTGGATGGATAACAAAAAATGATGATTGGACTAAACATGTATGTTCAGCCATTAATAATATTATGTCATGTAATCAGTGGGAGAGGGCGTCAGTGGCGTAGCTATAGGGATTGCAGAGGTCGCAGTTGCCACCGGACCCCTAAGCCAGGGGGGCCCAGAGGTAACAGTTGGGGGGCAGCGGCGGCGGGGCAGAAGGAGATGAGCGCTTCCATTGTGGAAGTGCTCATCTCCATAGTCATCTGTATCGCCGTCCTCAGGACAGCGATACAGATGAATAGTGCTGCAGTGGAGCAGGGGAGGGAGAGGCAAGTAGCAAGGGGGGACCTATCAGAGGCCAGCACAGGCTGCGCGATGATGTCATCGCGCTGCCTGAGCCCTACAGCGTGGGACACGGGCCTGAAGAGGCCTGCATCGCATCGCTGAAAGCTGCATGGAGGTAAGTATGTGTTTTGTTTTTTTTTTTTTTTATATCGTGCAATTACGGACCGGAGCACTATGGGGGCACTGGGGGCATTTGTTACTGGCACATGATTTGGGGGGCATCTATGGGGGTGGGGCACTTTTTACTGGCACATGATTTTGGTGGGGAATCAATGGGGGGAGCACTTCTTACTGGGACATTATTGGGGGGAAATTTTGGGGGCACTTCTGGCACATTATTGGGGCACTTCTTACTGGCACATTATTGGGGCACTTCTTACTGGAACATTATTGGGGGCACTATGGGGGCTCTTCATACTGGCACATTATTGGGGGGCACTATGGGGGCACTTACTGGCACATTATTGGGGGCACTTCTTACTGGCACATTATTGGGGGCACTATGAGGGAATCTACTGAGGCCACAAAGAAGAGGTATTTTATATGGGGGGCTCTGTATAGGGGCATTTTATACTGGGGCACATTATGGCGGGTACTATGGGGGCATCTATGGGGGCACTAAGAAGGGGTATTTTATACTTGCACATTATGGGGGACACTGAGGGCATCTATGGGCAGGGGAGCACCCAGGAATTTTTTCTAGGGGGGGTCCGAAAAGGAAAAAGGGTGTGGCTTCTTGTGGGTGGGGCTATTTTTCTCCACGCCCACATACATTAAAGACATAGTAGCAGTGTAAAGTTGCGGCGCGCGTAGCGCACCGCGGCGAAATAGGCCCCGCCCATTGTTATAAGCCCCTCCCATATCTAATAGACCACTCCCAACAAACACTACAGCTGAAATGATATGGTTGAGGCCCAGTTCTATACATCATATGGAGAGGGGAGGACGTGTCCTGGCTGCACTGCCTGCTTCACATTATACAATATACAACAGCAGGCTACAGCCAGGAAGATCCTCCACTCTCCTCCCTCCCCAGATCCTGCTCCAGGCCTGAGCGTCCCCCCCGACCATCTGCCACCTGCCTGTGCCCTGCTAACCCCCTTTGGTCATCCTCACCCAGCTCTGAATCCTCCTTCTGTAAATGGCAGAGGGAGGAGCCGGAGCATCGCCTCTCCTACACAGCGCCCCACATACCTCGTACATCCAGTGGTGTCTGCTCTGTTGTAGATGTTCTCTTTCTTCATCTTCTCCATTTGGACCAGACCGCCATGAAGATTTTTCAGCCATCTCTCGTCTCTGCAGAAATACAAACAGACATTAGTTTCCCACATTTCCATCATCTTTACATCTTCTGAACACCTCATCCTGCCACCCCCAATACTGTGCCCGCTGTGCTCCCCCAATACTATACTGCAGAAACTGTCCCCTGAAAAATACTACTACCACACAGATAGTGCCCCCTACAACAGTTATTGGCACACAGTGCTCTAAAAAATAACTGCACCTACACTAATGATATTATGCCAGGGTGCCCCCCAA
Source organism: Rhinella marina (assembly GCA_900303285.1). Taxonomy (NCBI): domain Eukaryota; kingdom Metazoa; phylum Chordata; class Amphibia; order Anura; family Bufonidae; genus Rhinella; species Rhinella marina. The sequence continues at coordinate 130,107 of ONZH01008629.1, forward strand.
AAGTAACAGTGCTCCCCAAAATCCCACCAATAGAAATAATTATCTGCTAGACCACACTTAGTAGTAATGATGTCCCCATAGTGCCCATACTAGACATCATGTTCCCCATAGCCCCCAGTAGTAGTAAAGCTCACAATAATACCACAGCTTAGTGCCCGCAGTTGAGCTAATATCCCAATAATGTATACCAGTATAAAATACCCCTATATAGAGCCCCAGTAAATGCCCTCATAGTGCTCCTCTCCCCCATAGTGTTCCCCATAATATGCCAGTAAAAAATGCCCCTTCTTACTGCCCCATCACATGCCCCTATAGTGCTCCTCTCCCCCATAGTGTTCCCCATAATATGCCCCTTCTTACTGCCCCATCACATGCCCCTATAGTGCTCCTCTCCCCCATAATGTGCCAGTAAAAATTGCCCACTTAGTGCCAGATGGCATAGTGCCCCCTATAAAGTACCAGTATAAAATTCCCCTTTAGAGCCACCAGATGCCCCCATAGTGTCTGCAAATGATGCCCCTATAGTGCTGCTCTCCCCTATAGTACCTCCAATAATGTGCCAGAAAAAAATTACCCCTTAGTACCAGATGCCATAGTGCCCCCCCATAATGTGGCAGTAAAAAAGTGACTCTTTAGAGCCACCAGATGCCCCCAAATGAGGCCCCTATAGTGCCACCACATGCCCCATAGTGCCAATCTCCTCTATCGTGCCCCCTATAATGTGCCAGTAAACAAAATGCCCCTTTAGAGCCACCAGATGCCCCCATAGTGCCCCCAAATTATGCCAATATAGTGCCAAATGCCAGTAAGGAAATGGCACAGTACAGGGCAGGGAGGCACGGTACAGGACAGGAGGCAAGGTACAGGGCAGAAGGCATGGTACAGGGCAGAAGGCATGGTACAGGGCAGGAGGCATGGTACAGGGCAGGAGGCATGGTACAGGGCAGGGCGGCACGGTACAGGGCAGGAGGCATGGTACAGGGCAGGGCGGTACGGTACAGGGCAGGGCGGTACGGTACAGGGCAGGGGGGCACGGTACAGGGCAGGGAGGCACGGTACAGGGCAGGGAGGCACGGTACAGGGCAGGGGGCACGGTACAGGGCAGGGGGGCACGGTACAGGGCAGGGAGGCACGGTACAGGGCAGGGAGGCACGGTACAGGGCAGGGTGGGACGGTACAGGGCAGGAGGCATGGTACTGGGCAGAAAGCATGGTACAGGGCAGGAGGCAAGGTACTGGGCAGGAGGCATGGTACAGGGCAGGAGGCAAGGTACTGGGCAGAAAGCATGGTACAGGGCAGGGCGGCACGGTACAGTGCAGGGTTGTCACGATACCAGAATTTTGAGTTCGATACCGATACGATACCTCGCCAAAATAAAGAAGAACCTGAGGTCTGATGGGGGCACGAGACGCCGACCTGAGGTCTGATGGGGGCACGAGACGCCGATCCCTGTACTGTGACATCACTGTGTTTATTATTCCTGTACGGTGACATCACTGTGTTTATTATTCCTGTACTGTGACATCACTGTGTTTATTATCTCTGTACGGTGACATCACTGTGTGTATTATCCCTGGACTTTGACATCATTGTGTTTATTATCTCTGTACGGTGACATCTCTGTGTTTATTATCCCTGTACAGTGACATCACTGTGTTTATTATCTCTGTACTGTGACATCACTGTGTTTATTATCCCTGTACGGTGACATCACTGTGTGTATTATCCCTGGACTTTGACATCATTGTGTTTATTATCTCTGTACGGTGACATCTCTGTGTTTATTATCCCTGTACGGTGACATCACTGTGTTTATTATCCTGTACTGTGACATCACTGTGTTTATTATCTCTGTACGGTGACATCACTGTGTTTATTATCCCTGTACAGTGACATCACTGTGTTTATTATCTCTGTACTGTGACATCACTGTGTTTGTTATCCCTGTACTGTGACATCACTGTGTTTGTTATCCCTGTACTGTGACATCACTGTGTTATTATCTCTGTACGGTGACATCACTGTGTTTATTATCCCTGTACAGAGACATCGCTGTGTGTATTATCCCAGTGCAGGAAGAGGTAAGTGGTCTGTGTTTGTGTATTTGTTTTCTATTTTTCAGGGTCGTGAATGCAGAGGACTACGTCGGATTCGGTGGACTACGTCGGACCAGCTTTTTTTTTTTTTTAATAAAATGGTCAAACAGGGGTCTGGGGGAGTGTTTATTTCAATAAAATGTTTTATACTTGTGTGTGTGTATTTTTTTTACAATACTACAGTTTTAGTAATCACGGCTATCTACTGACGGCTCTGATTACTAATACTGGGCTTAGTGCTTGCCGGTATGGCAGGCCAGCACTAACCCCAACATCTATTACCTCGGCACCCACCACCACCAGGGGTGCCGGGAAGAGCCGGGTACCCGCAGGACCGGACCTTCTAAATTGAGGGTCTGGCTCTGGGGCGGCTGCAGGCTGGTACCATTAGGCTGGGAAGGGCCAATAACCGTGTCCCTTCCCACCCTGGTAGTCCCAGGCTGCTGCTGCTGGTTGTATCTGGCTGGCGAAGGAAAAAAGGGGGGGATCCCACGCCATTTTTTTTTTAAATAATGAAATTTTTGAATTGAATTGACTATGTTCGGACACCCTTAAGTATGATGAGGAATGTAGGAAACAACTTAATGACAGCTCTACCTATAGGAAATTAGAAGGAGACCCCACTATAGAGTATTATAAATTGTTAGTGGACCACTGTAAAAAAGGATTTGAAAAAGGTATTCTTTATGATCGGGAATATAGATTCATTATAGGAACTGAATGCAGAATGCCCTTCTTTTATACCATCCCTAAAATACATAAAAATGGAAGTAACCCCCCAGGGCGCCCAATAATATCGGGAATTGGGTCGGTAACATCTAATCTGTCACAGTATTTGGACCACTTACTTCAACCGACCGTTAAGGTAACCCCTTCATATATAAAAGATACGACTCAAGTGATATCTCTATTAGAGACCTTGGATTATAAACCAGATTGGTTTCTGGGTACTCTAGATGTTACATCATTGTATACAATAATTAATCATGAGCAGGGTATTGAAGCCCTGGAAAAAATGTTGTATTTGAATAGTAATATTGTAAAGGAACAAATAGACTATATAGTGGAGGGGATTTATCATATCCTTACACATAATTATTTTTGGTATGGGGGTGATTTCTATTTGCAAATTAAGGGTACTGCCATGGGTACCAGGTTCGCCCCGAGTTATGCAAATTTATTCATGGCATACTGGGAATCTTTGGTCATTGTACCTGAGCTGGGGGCGAACCTGGTACTCTGGCGTCGTTTTATAGACGACATTCTGTTTATTTGGAAAGGCAGTGAAGAGGAACTTTGGAAGTTCCTAGAAACCCTGAATGTCAATGAAAGGGGTTTGAAATTTACTGCAAATATAAGCAGGACCCATGTGGAATTTTTAGATCTCCTAATAATGGTAGGGGAGGGGAAATTAATTTGTAACACCTATCAAAAGGAAGTCGCTAAAAATGGGTATATTTTATACTCTAGTTGCCATCTGCCGAGATGGCTGATGAATATACCGTTCAACCAGTTTCGGCGAATTAAACGTAACTGCACCCTAAATACCCATTTTGAAAAAGAAGCAGAAGTAATGGCAAGGAAATTTACAGAGAAAAAATACCCAGATCACCTAGTAAATGGAGCCTTAGAGAAAGTTAGAGGTATGGAAAGGACATCCTTTTTTACAACTAAAAATAGTGGAAAAGAAGGGGAGGACATGATGAGATTAATTCTTCCCTTTAGTTCCCAATATAAACAGCTTGAAAAAATAATAAAAAAATACTGGTACATTTTACAAAATGATAGACAGATAGGGAACATGATACCAGATAATCCAGCAATATCATATACAAAAGTGACTCCTATTGGTTTGAAAATAGCCCCTACCATCAGAGAACTGAAGAAACATACAAGTATACCGGGATGGACGAAATTAAAAGGCTTCTATAAATGCGGTAAATGTAACAACTGTAAATTAACACCCAATCCCAAAAAAATTGGTCATATACAATCCACATCCAATGGTTTTGAATGGAACATAAAGGAATTTTTGACGTGTAGTACTAAAAATGTGATCTATTTAATCCAGTGCCCTTGTGGCAAACAATATGTAGGTAGGACAAAGAGGGATTTGAAAACAAGAATATCTGAACATATTAATAATATACGCAAAGGTTATGAGAAACATACGTTGTCTAAGCATTATAAAGACCATCACAACAAGGACCCTAAGGGAATAATTTATATGGCATTAGAGAAAGTGAATAGACATTGGAGGGGAGGTGATCATATTGCCAGAATGTCAAGAATGGAATCGAGGAAAATTTATGAATTTGGCACAATAATCCCACAGGGTCTAAATGCAGATATTGAGATTTTTGGATTTATATGAAGAGATCGGGGAGGGATCGCGGAGACGATGGGTGATCGGGGTAGGCTGTTTATTATTCTCAGCACCCCGATCCCCCCTTCTCTCCGGGACCTCTCTCTTCAACTATGTTTCATTACTACGAATATACTGGAGAAGTTATGTTGAAGTTGAAGTAAATAAGAGGTTGACTTAACACACATATTGAAATTCTATATATGTGGAGTTTTTGTATAGTATTGGGGAATATACTCTTACACATTTACATTTTCCATATGATTTTATATTGGGGCAGGTTAATATACTATAATGTATCATATTTTGGAAAAAATGCACTCTATTAAAAATAAACGCAAGATGGTGAAGATAAACGCTGAAGAATCGCAGTGCAAGTTTTTTGATGTTTTTTTGATGGTTTTTATGTTGTATTTTATGTATTGATAAAGGAGGGAATATATATATGAGGGAATGGATTAATAATCACCCCACTTTGTTGCAAAAAAGGATAATATGTGGCAAGATACTCAAACACTGGAATCCGTACCAGGTTTTGGAAATAGAGATGAGCATATAAAATCCGGACAACTGAAGGGATGATTTAGCTACTGAGGAAGGTGTTTGAACACCGAAACGCGTCTAGCGTGGAATAATCATCCCAGATTGTAATACGGCATGCCTAATAACGATGAATGAGTTATCATCCTGTGAAATCGGAGGAATGGTGAAAGCCGGTACCGTGCTTTAGTGGAACAGAAACATCCGGATTCCAACTAAAGACTGAGTACAGGAAACAACAGTTTCAAACAAATCCCCGCGATAGACGCCACACGTGGAGCTCCGGGCACGGTGGTAAGTCTGTAGCGCACGTGAATACAGAGAGTGCGGAGAAATAAGGGATAGAGGGTAAGTGCACAGACCCTTTCTATTTCTATTTTTCGGAGACAGTATGCTCCACTGGAGTGGAGAACTTTATATACATTAAGAGAAATCTTTCTGAAAAGACTTTTGACATAACGCCACTATCTGAAAGCACGAGCCCCACTCGGTGGCTGGATCCATTTTGGTGGGGATCTGTATTATTGAGGACACATTAGCGCCGACGTTTTTCTACAATAAGAGACTGTCAATCCTGTTATGTACAGATTAACACGCAGGAACTTTCATTTTTTTAAAAATACGCCACGGAGGTAGTATGCCAATATAAAGTGGAGAGGAGTATATATGTTTTTTCCATATTATTTAAGATTCACTAAAGTAAGCAGTGTATGGGATCTAAATAATGCAGTAGGGTTGTCATCTATCTGTATGTTTATTATGTTTTAATATATGTTTTAATTAAATGTGTTTTATATATCCAGCAAGGAGAGTGCGTACCCTTTGAAATTATTTGAATTACTTATATTCACAGGTTTTTGGGTGACCTGTTTTTTGAGGTACTGCACCTCTATTTTATCCTAAATTGTTGAGTGAGAGCCACCTCATAATATCTGTTTTTCAAATGCTGCATCCTCTTCCGTATTTATCTGCAGTGTAGTTACAACTGCTCATCCCATTTACTTGAACGGGAGAGTAAGCTGTAATTACAGTAGAAGAGGTGTGCAACTAAATATTCAAGAGGATGCAACATTCGGAAGTGTGCTACGAACCCTTCAAACAGCTAATCTGTGGAGGTCCCGGGTGTCAGACTCCTACCAATCTGATACGGAGCCATCCAAAGAATAGGTCATCAGTATTATGACACTGCACAATGCCTTTAACCTCTTCACGCATTATGATGTAACAGCTCCCTAGACCAAAATATACAAAAGTTCTGGCTGTCAGAATATGGCAAAGCAAGGAATTTTTTTTTATTCAAAGGTTTTTATTTTTTTTTAAAAGTAGTAAAACAAAAAAAACTATGCAAGTTTGGTATTGCCACATTTGTATTGAGCCACAGAATAAAAACGTCAGGTCATTTTTAGTGAATGTTGTGATGTCAAATCCCCAAAAACCTTGGCGGAATTCCCGTTTTTTTTCTCTTGTTTTCCAATACAAGATATGGTAAATTAAATTGTTGCATTAAAAAAATGCATCTTGTCCCGCAAAAAATTAAATAACAGGGAATCGGCCATTTTTATTTTTTCCATTATGCCATTCACTGTAAGGGCTAACTTTTTAAAAATTTTAATAGTATGGGCATTTTTGCATGCAGCAATGCCCATGAAGTTATTTTTTTAAATTGATTCCTTTTTTTTATTTTGAGGAAAGGGGGCGCAGTGATTTGAAATATATATATATATATATATATATATATATATATATATATATATATATAATTTCTTTTTCAAAACTTTTTTTTTACTTTTTGTTAGGTCCCCAAGTGGACTATGACTTGCAATCATCAGAAAATTGTCCATTATTCTGTACTGAAATCGCAACATCACAGTTCAGTCCTGCCACCTAGTGGCCTAAACTGGGAAATACTAGTGCAGGCTCCAGCTCATTATTACATTAGGGCGCTTTCCCCGATCTCCGCACATCAATTCATAGCGTGCGCTTCTGATTTTTAGCACTCGCAGATGCCGTGGTCTCCTGAGCGGGCGCCATCTTTAAAGACCCAACATGCACGGTACATATACGGAGGATGCCAGGAAAGGGTTAAAGGGGTTGCCTCACTTCAGCAAATTGCATTTATCATGTAGACAAAGTTAATACAAGCACTTACTAATAAATGCAATCCAGCAGTGGTGGCTGTGCTTGCACACTATAGGAAAAAGTGGTGGCTGGCAATGTGGGAGTGCACGTACCATAGGCCGGCACCTTTCTATACTGTGCAAACAAGGCCACCACTCCTGTATTGCAGGGTGGTCATGACTCCTGGAAACGAGCAGTGTATAATGTAATGTAAAAATTAATCCAGCCAGCAAAGGAAGCAATATGGACAATCACAATACATTAGTAAGTGCCTTGTATTAACTTTGTCTACATGATAAATGCCATTTGCAGAAGTGACACAACCCCTTTTAAGTAAAAGCAGTTTCTCATTTGTACAAAAGCTGTATTGTGTGTGGGCTGTGCTGTGATCATTTAAGACTATGTTCCCTTTGGATTTACCTGCACTGAGATCTCCCACAGACTGAGAAACCATAGACCGAGAAAAATCTACTTATAAACCACAAAAGCTAAAATTATGAAAATCTAATTAATTACATAAGATGTTATTTAATTAATTACTTTTTTTAATCCAAAACACAAGAAGTGTTTCTTTCTACTGAAATTGTTTCCTTGTTGTCTTTCAGAATAAGAACCAGCAGCACAGAATACCGAAATGCCATTTACAGCAGCAATGGATATTCTGTCTTCCATGTTTATTAAAAGCTCTATACCGTAGGCTTTGTTCATATCCATCTTGTTGATGGAAGGACCACCCTCTGATGGATACAAACTGAGCACAACAGACTCCATTGACTTACATCAAGTCTCCAGCGCAAATGGCAATTGAGCCTTATTGAAGTGTAAAACTTTTTGACATAAACCAATATGTCAGCTTTAGGGTGTTGTGACTAAGTTTTATAGTGATGGCTAGCTAATTTTCTTTTTGGGATCCACAATTATTGGTAGCTGCTATTTGGGATCCTTAGGGTACGGCCACACAGTCAGGTTTCCTGATCGAGTTTTGGAAGCCAAAATCAGGAATGGATCATAAAAGGAAAAAAAGTATAAGGGCTCATGCACACGACAGGTGCCGGCCCATGCCTGTATTGCGGCCTGCATACGCCGGGTCCGCAATACACGGGAACCGGCCGTGTGCAGCCCGCATCATGGAACACGAACCCATTCACTCCAATGGGTCCGCAATCACAGAGATGCGGAGCGGAGGCATGGATCGGAATACCACAGAAGCACAGATTGGAACACCACGGAAGCACTACGGTGTGCTTCCGTGGTGTTTCAGGCCTGCCTCCGCACCGCAAAAAAGTAGCGCATGCACTACTTTTTTGCAGTGCGGACCGTCGGATGTGGATCGCGGACCCCATTCAAATGAATGGGTCCGCGATCCGAATGCGGCGGCCCCACTGTCAGTGCCCATGCGATGTGGACCGCAAACTGCGGTCCACAGCACGGGCACTGAACGCACAGTTCAGGGACAGTTTCCAAAATATAGTACTCACAAAATTCCACATTGAGGCCACCTGGTACCTACAGTTAGGTGTCACCTTTCTTATATACTGTAATTTCCTTAAATTAGTGCCTAAAAAAAAACAGGGTGTTGTGCACTTGCAGCACAAAATGGCGCCTGCACCATATATATTATATTTAGTGCAGGCGCTATTTTGATCAAATATAGCAGTCTAATTTTTAAATTGAGAATATCATATATTGAGTTTTTTATTTGGCATTAATGACAGCCATGCTCATCCCAGATGGGTCCAGAGAGGGGTTCACCCAGCTTCCAGCCTCCCTGCCTCTGCCGTGGAGGCTGGGGGTGTCTGATGGGGGCTGATCTGAGGCTGATGGAGACTTTGGGGGTCTGATGTTGGATCATTTGAGGCCAATGGAGACTGGGGAGGATCTGATGGCAGTCTGATCTGAGGCTGGAGGGTTTGATCTGAGACTGATTAAGTCCATCAGACCACTTCCATCAGATCAGACCTCCCCAATCAAACGCTTAAACTAAATAAATAACTAAACTTACCTCTCCAGCCCCAGATGGTTATGCCCCTCGGCAGATTCACTCACCCTCCCTGGTCTCCTTCCTACCACGCAGTACTGTGACCTGACAGCTCACAGTGTCAGGTCATAGTGCGGGTCTACGTGCACTATGTCCTGAAGCTGTACGTGTCAGGACACAGAGCGGGCCCAGAAGAAGACCATGGAAAGTGAGTACAGCCAGCGTGGCAGAACCCTCACCTGCCTGTGCCTTCCAGATGCTATTGACCGCTTCCATTATGGAAGTGGTCATTATCATTTGGACTATATGCTTTGGCAGGGGGACAGGGAACTGGGAGCACATAAAATGATCCAATGGGCCATATGTGGCCCGCAGGCCGGAGAATCCCCACCCCTGCATTAGAGGAACGAATCAAGAGTGATTATCTGCCTTCTTTACCAAGCAAAATTGATCTCTAACTTATCTCTTCTATTAGGATAATACTAGGAAGGTGAGACCACTGCAACTGCGACCATCAAGGATTTTGTCTAAATGGCGTCAAGGAACACATCAGGTCAGATTTACTAATCTTGTGTAAACCTGTTTCAGATTTGTCACAGGGGCTCAGGCTGGATGATAAATCTGGTACAGGAATAGACATTTTTGTCTTTATACCAACTATTGTTTGGCTTATTTTGACACATAATTTAATGCCAAAATTGTGGCACACTGTTAGGGCAAAATGGCGAATATTAGGCCCTGCCCCTTCTGGCTAAGCCTAACTTATTGTTGAGCAAGTCTTAAAAAGTGTAGAAATTTAGTTGCACAAAACTGAAGGCAATATATCAGCCCCCATAATCATATTCAGAAAATAGAATAAAAAATGTACAATCAGAAAATAAAAACAGATCAGAAGAAAAGAATATATGTCACTAATTGGCAGAAAAAATTATAGGTGACACATTCCCTTTAAGGAACCACCCCTCATAAGACCTTTTACAATTCAATTTTGGGTGTTTTCATCTCCGATGTTTCATTCTACTCTTCTTTTTTTACTTTCTATAATTTTGGCAACACTGCCCTCCAGTGGCGTCATGCTGTTCGGCACTGCAAGTCTTTAAATTTGCTCACAGGCACAGTGATGTTCACATCACTTTTGGGCCGTATGTCAGACATATTATGTACATCTGTCTGCAAAATACTTGTACCTATAGAGATCTCTGAGGTGCATGTATAGTAAAAAGTCTTTAGCGTGTCCTTTGGCATTGTCGACAGGTTTACATCCGGACAGATTTGTAGTTTTTTTTATTTCTTAGTCCACAGAGCAGTGTGAGGGCTTGCTTTCTGAGGGACAAGTCGTAGTTTTCATTGTTCCATTTTGGGGTACAGATGACTTTTGGATCACTTTTTATTCCATTTTTTGGTAGGTGGGATGAACAAAACCAGCAATTTTGTTATTTTTTATGTTCAGTGTTTAGATTAAGTAATGTGATACCTTTATTGTTTGAATTCTTTCAGATGCAACAATCTATTTTTCTATGGGTTTATTTCAATAATACAGCCTTGTCTGTGAAAAATGTCATTTTTGTGTTTATTTTTAATGTTGAGTGAATCGAAGCAAAACAGAATTTCCTTGTGCTTCATGGTAACAATTCGACTTTACCTGAAATGGTGTAAAAAAAAACAACAAAACATCATCCATTTGAGCACGAACAGATGGCTACCAAAACTTGATTGATGATCTTGCACAAAATCAAATGCACAGTGATGTATGTCATATTGCATGATGTATTACACCCACTACTTACAAAGAAATGTGCTTCGTGACAAACTAATTTGTTACAAAGTGAATTTTTTGGTAAAATTCAGTTTAGCAGCCAAATCGAATTTTCTATACTTCACTCATCTCTATGTATTTTAATACATTAGATTTTTACTATATTTATTAGTACCACTAGGAGACTTGTATCTGTGATCCTTTGCTTACATAAAGTTCTACACTACTTTTGTAGTACAGTGCATTATACCTGACTTTAACAGGGCCAAATAGGATTCTGTACTTGACAGACCATCGGCACTCGCAATCACTTTGTAGAGGAACCAGTGGGTGACAGAGGGAGTCCCCCCACCCTTGTCCAACCAACTAGATGCTGCAGTTGATATTAATGTGAGTTAATCTAGACCACAGGGTTAATTATGTGGCACTGCTCTGGAGTCTGCATTGTAACCGCTGCTGTGTAGTACAAGTAAGGACTCGTTCACATCACCGTTAGGGATTCCGTTCTAACTTTCCGTTATAACATCGTTTTAACGGAAAAACAATGATTTCCATCCAAGGGATTCCGTTATTTTCCGTTATAACGATGTTATAACGGAAAGTTAGAACAGAATCCCTAACGGTGATGTGAACGAGCCCTAACAGTGATGTCACTGGAATTTGCAGCAAAACCTGATGTTGGCCAGTAGGTGAGCCATTTGGTACACAGTTAACAGCCTACTACTTTACCATGATGCATATATCCTAGATCCAATGTTGCTTCACTCAAAACTTTGTTTGAATAATGTATAGATATTCCCCCCTGAATATAATGGACTTCCTCCCATCCTGATTGGTGGTCCCAATCCTAAGAAAAATACACTTTTATGATATGCTAATGAGCCCCTTGGTGCAACAAGGGCGTTGTTGTTGCACCTTCTTGCACCCAGAAGACCCCCTCATTTTGTCTGATGGCCGCGTCCCCACCACTTTTACTGACAGGCCAGGCAGTGTAAGTGTAATGATGCCTGGCCCTGAAATCTTGCGGTTGCCAATGGGCAGACTGTTGGAACCCATCTGCCCAACGATCTCCAGCCCTGTACTGCGCGTGCGCCAAATGCACAGCCTTGAGATTTCAGGGCCAGGCGCAATTACAACTACACCGCCTGGTCTTCTCAGTCAAAGTGGTGGGGTCGCGGCCAGAAGGGAAAATGAGCAAAGCCTCTGGGTGCACTGAGGTGCAACAGCAATGCCCTTGTTGCACCAAGGGGCTCATTAGCATATCATAAAATTTTGTTTTTCTCAAAATTGGGATTACCGATCAGGATGGAAGGAAGGCCATTGTATTCGAGAAGAAAGTGCACATCTACAAAGTGAGTTGGCTTTATTTACAGGTATGTGCGGACAGATTCTCTTTAAAATAAGCACTCATCATATTTGATTGCTGACACGTTGTACTATGATAATTCATACTGTATTTTGGATTATATCCCCCATTTCCCATTCTTGAAAGATTTTTTCCAATTGCAAAAGTTCTATAAAATATAGAAAAAATGAAACATAATTATCATCAGTAAGCACCAATAACTGTAATCTCTGTGGATGTTAACCACCATATAATGCACTAGAAGTTTGGTGAAATAATCGGTTGATGCTGTTTAGTAAAGTTTCCGCTGACTCTCTAACATGTTAACTCCAGGCAGCAAGAACTTTGACGTCTGGTGACACCGGAACTACAAGGCACAGAAGTAAGATTATATTATCAAATCTCAGTGTCATAAATGCATTCAAAATCCACATTACTCCTCAATAGGCTTCTCACTGAGTGAACGGTGTATAATTCAGCATTTTCCATTATTTTTTATAATTTTGTAGAATTTGTTGTTTTTTGGCTCTAAATATACATCACAGTGGTCTCCTTGGTCATCAGGATAGGTCATCAGTATAAAAATCTCAGAAAACCCCTTCACATTATTATATTAGCCCAACATTGACTGAACAGCCACTCTCAGTATTATTGGCTGATTGTCTGATATACTGTGCAGTAAATGGGGATGCCCAGACTTTCCATAAATTGTCGGAGAAAAGAAAAATTGCAGACCTCCCAAGTGTTTCTCTTTGGAGGGACAGTCCCTCTTTTTTGACCCAAGTCCATCTGTCCCTCTTCTCTCCTTATGTCCCGCTTTTTGATCTGAGGGATAGATTTGCATTATTACATTTACAATATTGATCCAGAAAGCATACCTCCCAACCGTCCCGGATCCAGCGGGACAGTCCCGGATTTCAGTGGCTGTCCCGCTGTCCCGGACGAGGGAGGTATGTCCCGCTTTCAGGTTTCTCTGCTTCCATAGGATGCAGAGACAGCTGATTAAATGGTGAAGCAGGAGCTCTCTGCTCCCCACTTCACATCAGCCTCCCTCTCCCACTTTCCACTAACCTCGTCTGGGGGAGGGGGGGACTGTGGAGCTCTGAGGAGGTCTTATTTCAGCGTCTGCCAGTATATCTAAAATGGATTTGCTGGAAGGAGGTCTGTGACGTCACTGGTCACATGCTCTTTCATGGTCACATGGCAAACCCCGGCTGCAGGAGCTTATGGAAGGAGGAGGGGCTGTGTGTACTGGCCAGCAACTCAGTGAAGAAGGATGTTCTGCAGCCCTGGACTACACAGAGCTTCATGAGGAACAGGTGAGGGGCAGCATATGGAGTTTATATCTGAGGGGCAGTGGCGTAGCTATAGGAGTCGCAGCATCGCAGTTGCGACTGGGCCCCTAAGCCAGGGGGGCCCCTAGGGCCCGCCTTGCCACTTGCAGGGCTGCACCACCAATTAAGCAATATGCGGCGCGGCCCTGCGCACAGTTTGAGGGCGGCGGCGGGGCAGAGGGAGATGAGCAATTCCATTGTGGAAGCGCTTATCTCCATAGTCATCTGTATCGCCGTCCTCAGGACGGCGATACAGATGCCTGTACTGCGGGGCAGGGGAGGGAAAGGCGTCTCCCCTGCCCGTTCCTCCGCCTAGTGCCTGCAGACTATCAGAGGCCGGCTCAGGCGACGCGATGACGTCATCGCACCGCCTGAGCCGTACAGTGTGGGACACAGGCAGGGAGAGGCCTGCATCGCATCGCTGACAGCTCCATGGAGGTAAGTATTAGTTTTTTTTTTTATTATTGTTGCAATCATGGACCAGAGCTCTATTGGGGGCACATGGGGGCATTTGTTACTGGCACATGGGGCACTGGGGGCATTTGTTACTGGCACTGGGGGCATTTGTTACTGGCACTGGGGGCATTTGCATTTGTTACTGGCACATTGGGGCATTTGTTACTGGCACATTGGGGCATTTGTTACTGGCCCTGGGGGCATTTGCATTTGCTACTGGCACATGGGGGCACTTGTTACTGGCCCTGGGGGCATTTGCATTTGTTACCGGCACATGGCGGCATTTTCTTACTTGCACTGGGGGGCATTTGTTACTGGCACATGGGGGCACTGGGGGCATTTGTTACTGGCACATGGGGGCACTGGGGGCATTTGTTACTGGCACATGGGGGCACTGGGGGCATTTCTTACTGGCACTGGGGGCATTTCTTACTGGCACTTGGGGGCATTTCTTAATGGCACGGGAGCACTGGGGGCATTTTTACTGGCACTGGGGGCATTTTTACTGGCACATGGGGCATTTCTTACTGGCACATGGGGGCACTGGGGGCATTTCTTACTGGCACATGGGGGAATTTCTCACTGGCACTGGGGGCATTTGTTACTGGCACATGGGGCACTGGGGGCATTTGTTACTGGCACATGGGGGCACTGGCGGCATTTCTTACTGGCACTTGGGGGCACTGGGGGGCATTTCTTACTGGCACATAATTTGGGGGGAATTTCTTACTGGCACATAATTTGGGGGGCATCTATGGGGGTGGGACACTTTTTACTGACACATGATTTTGGGGGAAATCAATGGGGGAACTTCTGGTGCATTATTGGGGCTTTTCTTACTGGCATATAATTTGGCGGGCATCTATGGGTGGGGAGCACTTCGTACTGGCACATTATTGGGGGCACTTCTTACTGGCATATTGGAAGCATTATTACTTCTGGGGCACAGTAGGGACATTAGTACTGTTGGGGGCACTATTACTAACAAGTGCACTCTGGCAGAGAATTATTAGTTGGGACTTTGGGGAGCACTATTACTGTGGGGGGCACCCTGGCACAGTATCAGCATAGCGCAGTTATTTCTGGGGACGTTATGTTTACACTATTACTATCAGGGACACTATTTGCTGGGCGCAGTTATTTTAGGACACTGTGTGCCAATAATTATTGAAGGGCACTATCTGTGTGGTACTAGTGGCACAGTACTGGGGGTGGTAGGATGATTTGTCCAGAAGATGGGAGGATGATGGAAAAGTAATAAACTAATATTTTTTTTCTGTCAAACTGCAGAGATGAGAAATGGCTGAAAAATGGCATCTGGTCTGAAAGGAGAAGATGAGGAAAGAGAACGTCTACATCAGAGGACACGTCACTGGATGTAAGAGGTATGGGGCGCTTTATTATACTGGATGTAAGAGGTATGAGGCGCTGTATTATACTGGATGTAAGAGGTATGGGGCGCTGTATTATACTGGATGTAAGAGGTATGAGGCGCTGTATTATACTGGATGTAAGAGGTATGAGGCGCTGTATTATACTGGATTAAGAGGTATGGGGCGCTGTATTATACTGGATGTAAGAGGTATGGGGCGCTGTATTAGGCTACATTCACACGAACGTTGTGTTTTGCAGTCTGCAAATTGCGGATCCGCAAAAAAAGATGATGTTCCGTATGGCATCCGTTTTTTTTGCAGATCCACTGTAACACTGCCTATACTTGTCCACAAAACGGACAAAAATAGGAATGGATATACAGATGCGGACAGCACACAGTGTTCATTGAAGTGAATGGGTCCGCATCTGAGCCGCAAAATATGCAGATTGGAGGCTGCAAAAACAACTGTCGTGTGAATGTAGCCTTACCCTGTATGTTCTGTAGTGATATACGTAATGTTAGGAGGGAAAAGGTTAGGGTGAGAATTTGGCATGGGGGGAGGGTTAAATTTTTGACTTGGCCAGCAGAAAAGCTAGGTGCACCAGCGCTGAGGGAAAGGGAGGGGGGACCCAAGCTGAACTCTTGCACCAGGGCCCATGAGCCTTTAGCTACGCCCCTGCTGAGGGGGCAGGTCTGGGGAGGAGAGCATATGGAGATCATATATGAGGGGGCAGGTGGAGCACTCTGGACTGTATGTTGGAGGGGCTGGAGGGAGGGGAGCGATGATATTTAGCATATACGCAGTGCTGAGAGAACTTTTGTTTTCAAGTTCGGCCTGCAAGGTCCGGGTTATCTAAGAATTTCATTATGTATTCCGTTACAATGGACTATAACGTATGATCCGTGGTAGTGGAATCCATAATAGAATTCTTAGATAACCCGAACCTTGTACGTCGAACTTGAAAACAGAAGTTTGCTCATCACTACCTATATGCAAATGGATGCAAAAAATGGCGGTGTGAGGGCGGTTTAAGTAACAGTCATCAGACAGCCATTTTAATAGCCAATTAAAGTCTATGAGGCTGGTCACATGGCTGTTTCTTTAACAGCCAAAAAATAGTGGCTGTCAGAAAGTAAGACATGTTGTGGGATTCGGTGTTTCGTTATTTTTTGGCGGTTAGAGGCATGGCCTAGTACAAAAAGATTTGCCGCACATAGCTTGAGGTATGAGAAAGTGTTTGTCTGGTTCCTCTCTGTATATTAGACCCCAACTCGTATTTTATTTCATTATTTGATGCAATTTAGATTTCAGAAAAGTTTCTATTCAGATAATTTTTGCACTATTGTGTGCTAACAAAACTATTAAAGTCTATTAATGTGCTGGAAAAATGGACTTTCAGGCAATAAACCATAAGTGTCCCTCTCTGACTGTCCAAAAAGTTGGGAGCATTGAAATTGAGAATGTTGGATTTCAACTTGCTCAATCTTTTGCTCTCACATGCACATTTGGCAGGGGTTTATTCCCCTCTCCCCATTGAGAACATGTGCACATTCAGCCAGTAGGAATAGCTGTCGGACAAATGCAAATACATGGAGCCACTTTTTAAATGGTCTTTCCTGCACCATCATTACCAACACACAGTGTTTTATTTGTGGAGCATGTGATAGGATGGGAGACCCAGTCACTCATTATGTGTATGTATACTTCAGTGCATCTACTGGACTGCTATCTACCTGTAAAACATTACATATATATATATATATATATATATATATATATATATATACAAAAAATAATGAAAGCAGCACTGCGTAGTAGTAAAGGTAATGGTGTGCCCGCGGCTAGAACTTGGTCCGGTTCAAGAATATAGAATAAATAATTCCACAGCACCACCATAAATTGTGCCAAAAAAGGTGTTTATTACACCAGAGCGACGTTTCAGTCCTTCTCAATGGGACTTTTCTCAAGCAGTAGTGTGTGAGACATCAGTGTTAACAGATATTTATCATCAACATAATTGTTAATCATCATTGCATAATTAGTACAAAAAGATATAAAATTCATATTTCCATACATGATTTGTGAATATAAATACATACAGTGCATATCCGTGTACAATCTCATAATATTATAAACGCAAAAAAATGTCAAAACCATAAATCAAATAAAACCAATATAATTGTGCTTGATTATAACCATTCACATCTGTGTTCAAATTAGTATGTGCAATTAAAATTACATAATAACGTACAAAGAATACCAACCGGTATGTCCCCCGCTCCATGTGTATTCGCGTCTATACTCTTCCACTGCGCCTGCGTGTAATCTAAGGCGGAAAACTATCCACCATAGAACGCAAGTAGATCCGCTCCCCAGATGCCACATGACCGGAAGACGGAAGTCAAGAGCAGTCTCCAACATGGAACGCACACGTGATCACTGACACGCAGTCATGTGATCAAAATGTGTGTAAGAAAAAAAATGTTCTTATGTGTATAATCTAAAAAGCATCATGGGATCCTATATCTTAAGGCATCAAGAACGATCACATGGTGCCTCCTAATAATTATATATACTATGGGAAAAATGATAATCCACTCGATACCTCTATACCAGACGCATCGCGTAGACATCCGCAATGATCCCGTATATTCATAATATGGATGTGTATATTTATTAGAGGAGAACTAATGTAACATACATGCGCAACCGAAGTGTATAAGTAAATATCACCTTGTATCAATGGGGGGGTCATTCAAAGGCCCGGGCATTATTATATACCTCGGGACTAAGTGACCATACGCTACTAATGTGGCCCATCCTGTAAGGGACAGGAACACATATTTAGTGCGTCATAACCCCTCAAAGTACTGGGTACCGTATTCATGTATACGTATACAAACTGTTTATAATCAAGTACTCAAATATTTTAACATCCATAATATATCGATATGGATCCCATGCTGATACTATTAAATCTAATAGCTCATGGAGGAGACTAATCCAGACTGGTGTAAATATAAAAAAAATTTTTCAAAAAAAATTATAAAAAATATTTTAATACATTAAAAAACTATAACACAGGAGTCAAGAGGACATCACCGGTCATCACAACCCATACGTTGTGTATAATATTCTGCAAAAGAAAAAAAAGAAAAAATATATTAATATGTATATAGAACAACACTGATATTATCCATCTACACAGTAAAGAGGCAAAAACCAGACTGGACACCTCACGCATGGATCCACGGTTTATAGTCAACATTTAACCCATGTGGTTTCAAACTATTCAATTTGGTAATCCATTGTATTTCTTTTTTCTTTAATGCTAATATCCTATTCCCTCCCCTTCTGGAGATCGGAACATGATCTAATATCATGCATTTTAAATCACTTTCTTTATGTTCTTTATCCGCAAAATGTTTCGAAACAGGTAGATCCATGCGTTTTTTACGAATGGAGTACCTGTGTTGATTGATACGAGTTTTGAAATCAAGACTGGTTTCTCCTACATACAGAAGGGGACACGGGCACCACAATACATAAACCACAAACGTAGAATCACAAGTCAAATAATGCTGAATATTGTATTTAGTATTCAAAACTGGATTCACAAAAGTATTGCCTTTTTGCATATATCTGCAATTGATACATCTAAGACATGGGAAACATCCCTTTTTTTGTACTGTTAAATAGGTCTGTTTTATACTTTTTTGGGGACCTATATCTGTGCGCACCAGTCTATCACGTAGGTTGGGCGGTCTACGATAAGACATCAAAGGTAAATTATTCAATTCAGCTATATTAGGGAAATTGTTTTTAATTGTTGACCAATGTTTATTTATAATCCTTTTTATACTCTCACTATTTTCCGAGTGTGTAGTCACAAACGGAACTTACTTCATCTCATTTGTGTTTCTCACATGTTTGTCAATGGGATTTAATAATTGTGATCTATCATGGCCATCTACTGTGTCCCGATGTTGTTGTAAGATGTTTCTTGGAAAACCCCTCTGTCTAAATGCTGTAGTCATATTATGAACCGCTGTATCAAATTTTTGACTATTACTGACAATTCTTTTGGCACGCAAAAACTGACTCAATGGTAATGATTTCACCATAGCCCTAGGATGTGCGGAATCGTATCGCAACAGTGTGTTTTTGTCAGTTTTTGTCAGCTCCTCTTGAAAAAGAAGAACACCACAGCGACACGGTGGTAAATATTTCCTCACATGTTCTGTCTTCTATTCAAATTAAAGTGCTTGCTAAAGGTCTATCTTTTTGTCCAACTGTTGATACCAATTGGTTACAATTAGAAATAGATTTTCATTATTTTTGTAGACAATTGAGGTTAAAAGCTTGGTTTTCAACTCGTCCCACTAAAAGGGACGGTGTTGAACAAACGGAACTAAAACTACATGATTTTGACTTGTACAATAAAAGTGATTTTTCTCCTCCCACTTCCTTCTCGGCGATTGAATTATTCGCCGAGAAGGTACTGGAAGAAATTCAGGATCTTAAACGATCCAATACACAGAAAAGATTTAAACATCCAAATATGACACAGGCAGAATGGACAGCATTGGATGAACTGGTCCATGACCACAGCCTTACTATCAAGCCCGCTGACAAGGGGGGCACGGTTGTGGTCATGGACACAGTTAAATACCTCAATGAGGCTAAGAAACAACTGGCAGACAAAGATGTGTATGTACAGCTTAACTATGATCCTAGATGGGAGATAGAAAGAAAAATACAATCGTTATTATCTACAGGGATACAAGCAGGGTTCATAGACTCTAAGATGAAGGAATTTCTATCTGTTACACATCCGATAACACCTATGTTATATTTGTTACCCAAAATACATAAAAGCTTGATTGATCCTCCGGGCAGACCCATTGTGTCTGGAAGAGGATCAATACTTAGCAATATTTCGATATTTTTGGATAAATTATTAAGACACTATGCATTAGAATCTAAATCATATATCAGGGATTCCACAGATTTTCTGAACAAGTTAAATTCTGTAGAAATACCAGAAGGGGCTATTCTGGCATCATTTGATATAACTAGTCTCTACACCTCGATTCGGCATGAATTTGGCATTGGGGCGGTTGAGAGTGCATTGTTAGATTCACAATACTCACAGGATTGTCGAGTATTTATATTGGAACTTTTGAGGATTGTACTGACATGTAATTATTTTCAATTTGGTGATTATTTTTACATGCAAATGAGGGGGACGGCCATGGGGTCCAATGTGGCCCCTACATATGCCAACATGGCCATCAACCATTTGGAGGAGACGTCAATCTATGTATCGCCCCACTTCAGATATGCACTGAGGTGGTGGCGGTACATAGATGACGTATTCCTTATTTGGACTGGATCTGAGACTGATTTGTCAATTTTCTTTCAGTATCTTAACACCATAGATGCTGACATTAAATTTACTATGGAATACTCAAGGAGTGAAATACACTTCCTTGATGTACTAATACAACTTGAGTCTGAACATATTCAGACTGATGTGTATAGGAAACCAACTGACAAAAACACACTGTTGCGATACGATTCCTCACATCCTAGGGCTATGGTGAAATCATTACCATTGAGTCAGTTTTTGCGTGCCAAAAGAATTGTCAGTAATAGTCAAAAATTTGATACAGCGGTTCATAATATGACTACAGCATTTAGACAGAGGGGCTTTCCAAGAAACATCTTACAACAACATCGGGACACAGTAGATGGCCATGATAGATCACAATTATTAAATCCCATTGACAAACATGTGAGAAACACAAATGAGATGAAGTAAGTTCCGTTTGTGACTACACACTCGGAAAATAGTGAGAGTATAAAAAGGATTATAAATAAACATTGGTCAACAATTAAAAACAATTTCCCTAATATAGCTGAATTGAATAATTTACCTTTGATGTCTTATCGTAGACCGCCCAACCTACGTGATAGACTGGTGCGCACAGATATAGGTCCCCAAAAAAGTATAAAACAGACCTATTTAACAGTACAAAAAAAGGGATGTTTCCCATGTCTCAGATGTATCAATTGCAGATATATGCAAAAAGGCAACACTTTTGTGAATCCAGTTTTGAATACTAAATACAATATTCAGCATTATTTGACTTGTGATTCTACGTTTGTGGTTTATGTATTGTGGTGCCCGTGTCCCCTTCTGTATGTAGGAGAAACCAGTCTTGATTTCAAAACTCGTATCAATCAACACAGGTACTCCATTCGTAAAAAACGCATGGATCTACCTGTTTCGAAACATTTTGCGGATAAAGAACATAAAGAAAGTGATTTAAAATGCATGATATTAGATCATGTTCCGATCTCCAGAAGGGGAGGGAATAGGATATTAGCATTAAAGAAAAAAGAAATACAATGGATTACCAAATTGAATAGTTTGAAACCACATGGGTTAAATGTTGACTATAAACCGTGGATCCATGCGTGAGGTGTCCAGTCTGGTTTTTGCCTCTTTACTGTGTAGATGGATAATATCAGTGTTGTTCTATATACATATTATATATTTTTTCTTTTTTTTCTTTTGCAGAATATTATACACAACGTATGGGTTGTGATGACCGGTGATGTCCTCTTGACTCCTGTGTTATAGTTTTTTAATGTATTAAAATATTTTTTACAATTTTTTTGAAAAATTTTTTTATATTTACACCAGTCTGGATTAGTCTCCTCCATGAGCTATTAGATTTAATAGTATCAGCATGGGATCCATATCGATATATTATGGATGTTAAAATATTTGAGTACTTGATTATAAACAGTTTGTATACGTATACATGAATACGGTACCCAGTACTTTGAGGGGTTATGACGCACTAAATATGTGTTCCTGTCCCTTACAGGATGGGCCACATTAGTAGCGTATGGTCACTTAGTCCCGAGGTATATAATA
Organism: Rhinella marina; assembly: GCA_900303285.1. Taxonomy (NCBI): domain Eukaryota; kingdom Metazoa; phylum Chordata; class Amphibia; order Anura; family Bufonidae; genus Rhinella; species Rhinella marina. The sequence goes on from ONZH01008629.1 coordinate 152,420, forward strand.
ATGCCCGGGCCTTTGAATGACCCCCCCATTGATACAAGGTGATATTTACTTATACACTTCGGTTGCGCATGTATGTTACATTAGTTCTCCTCTAATAAATATACACATCCATATTATGAATATACGGGATCATTGTGGATGTCTACGCGATGCGTCTGGTATAGAGGTATCGAGTGGATTATCATTTTTCCCATAGTATATATAATTATTAGGAGGCACCATGTGATCGTTCTTGATGCCTTAAGATATAGGATCCCATGATGCTTTTTAGATTATACACATAAGAACATTTTTTTCTCACACACATTTTGATCACATGACTGCGTGTCAGTGATCACGTGTGCGTTCCATGTTGGAGACTGCTCTTGACTTCCGTCTTCCGGTCATGTGGCATCTGGGGAGCGGATCTACTTGCGTTCTATGGTGGATAGTTTTCCGCCTTAGATTACACGCAGGCGCAGTGGAAGAGTATAGACGCGAATACACATGGAGCGGGGGACATACCGGTTGGTATTCTTTGTACGTTATTATGTAATTTTAATTGCACATACTAATTTGAACACAGATGTGAATGGTTATAATCAAGCACAATTATATTGGTTTTATTTGATTTATGGTTTTGACATTTTTTTGCGTTTATAATATTATGAGATTGTACACGGATATGCACTGTATGTATTTATATTCACAAATCATGTATGGAAATATGAATTTTATATCTTTTTGTACTGATTATGCAATGATGATTAACAATTATGTTGATGATAAATATCTGTTAACACTGATGTCTCACACACTACTGCTTGAGAAAAGTCCCATTGAGAAGGACTGAAACGTCGCTCTGGTGTAATAAACACCTTTTTTGGCACAATTTATGGTGGTGCTGTGGAATTATTTATTCTATATATATATATATATATATATATATATATATATATATTGTGGTGAAGTGCCAGGCAAGGATTTATTGTTTTGTGTGGATGTAACACATTGTACTGTGAAGCTGTGACTTCATTGTGCCAAGTGATGCCAAACTTGGAAGTGTGATGTGCTGTGTGACAAATAAAGCACGGTTTGAGCTTGAAAACCCCCTGTTTGATGAGAAGTCTGTCATTGCCGACCCCATACATACATACATACATACTACAGGGACACTACTACTCTCTGCCCGTACTATGAGGGCAACAAACTTGGATTGAGTTCCAAATAATGAATTCTTTACTGAAGGAAGTGGATGCAATAAATTTCAATGGGAGTCTGTCAGCAGTTGTGACTATGCTAAACTGCTGACAGCAGTAGGTAGGGGCTGGGGCAGTCAGCTCAAACATATATTACCTTTTGTGGAGCAAAAGACTCATGTTTTAGTTTGAACATGAGGTTTTGTTCTACTAATTTTGCTTTCTCAAGTGCCTAGGAGACAGGGCTACACTGTAGTGCTCTCTGCATTGAGCTGCTTCACAAACCCTGCATTGGGTAACAGCGGTTTTCTCCTGGCTGAATGCTACAGCTGTCACTCAGAGCAGAAGGGAGGAGCTGTAAAACAGCTCAATGCAGAGAACAGTGAAGCTCCACCTCCAGTGCATTTAAAGGAGTTGTCCAAAATTTTGATATTGATGGCCTATCCTTTGGATATTAGATGTGTGGGTGTCTGACACCCCGCACACCCACTGATCAGCTGTTACTGTGGAGTAGCAATGTAGTTACCCACTTCATTAGCTATACATCTACTGATCTCCCCATACCCTACCTAGTGCTGTCAACAATTTATGACAGATTCCCTTTATTCAAGTAACATCTAGCCTGTCACAGTTTATACATATAGAACAGTCTCAGTAACAGCTGAGCAGGTATCAACAGGACCAGCCAGTGGAGCCAGGACCAGGATGTGGAGACAAGCAGGGACCTGGTAAGCTCCGGAATGGCAGCTACAAGGAATCTGTGAGGTGAGTAATGCTTCTATTTTTCTTAACTCCATCTGCCCCACATACAGAATAAAAATGTAATCCCACTGCACATCCCCTTTAATAATATTTGAGAGACCAGGACTGCCCCTGGTAATCAGAAAGCATTCATTACTAGTCAGAAGACTGTAAGGTCTCTGAAAGTGGTGACAATTATTACAGCAGATGTCCAGAAAAATATTGGGACATGATGGAGCTCTTTTGTCTTGTAACCTCAGCCTTTGTGATCCAGACTGCTTCTGTCTTTAATTTTTAGGACAGAATTTAAAGGCTATGTACACATTTGGGGGCATTTTTTATTATTGCATTGTACTGTACTTATTTTGCGCTAAAAATCTTTTTTTTATTAACAATATGGAATTTTTTTGTCTACATAGCTGAGATGCTCTACTAGCTGCCTGTCGATTTTTTTGCCTTTTCTGTCATCTGAGGAGCAGACGGACTCCTTATCTCTACTCTTTGATATTATAAATAGAGATGAGCGAGTAGTGTTCGATCGAGCCGGTATTCGATCGAATACTACGCTATTTGGCGTACTCGATTTCGTTCGAGTATAACGGCGATGGCGCACTTAGAATTCGTTTCCCCTCCCACCTTCCCTGGCGCTCTTTTTCCACCAATCAACATGCAGGGGGGGTATGACAGGCACGCTGAGCACGCTGGCAGCGCGAAAACAGCGTCTACATGGATTGGCTGGAAAAACCATGTGACCTCGAATATTAAAAACTCAGCTCTTCCTGCTCGTACGCATATGCTGCGTGAACTTAGTCAGGGACAGAGGCTGGAGAAGGGACAGACAGGTTTTAGCAGTTGGACAGGCAGGAGCGTGATTAAAAGCCCTTATCAGGGCTACTATAGTGCAGTACAGTGATAGCTTTACTACAAGATACACTTTACAGAGAACGGCTGCCGTATTCAGGGATAGCTGCTGGAGTAGGGACAGAGAGAGGCATTAGTGGTGTATTAGGTGCTCTGCTACATACCAAACTATATTTGGCACTACTGTTCTGCGTTCTTTTTGGCTGAAAAACCCTGTTATATAACTAGTGTGTATATGCACCATCTGATCTGGCAGTATACGGCTGTGAATTTTATTTTTTTTTTTAAATACAGTTTATTTGGCTCTAGTGTTCTGGGTTCTGTGTGCCTGCAATACCCTTTTTGTATACCAGGTGTAAATACCCACCGTCTGTACAGTTAGTACACGGCTGTGTACCTTGAAATATACAATATCTAGGCCTTTTAATTGGCCACTGTACTGTGCGTTCTCTTGCTAAATTATTTCACATACCTGGTGTAAATACCCACCGTCTGTACAGTTAGTACACGGCAGTGTACCTTGAAATATACAATATCTAGGCCTTTTAATTGGCCACTATACTGTGCGTTCTCTTGCTAAATTATTTCACATACCTGGTGTAAATACCCACCGTCTGTACAGTTAGTACACGGCTGTGTACCTTGAAATATACAATATCTAGGCCTTTTAATTGGCCACTGTACTGTGCGTTCTCTTGCTAAATTATTTCACATACCTGGTGTAAATACCCACCGTCTGTACAGTTAGTACACGGCAGTGTACCTTGAAATATACAATATCTAGGCCTTTTAATTGGCCACTATACTGTGCGTTCTCTTGCTAAATTATTTCACATACCTGGTGTAAATACCCACCGTCTGTACAGTTAGTACACGGCTGTGTACCTTGAAATATACAATATCTAGGCCTTTTAATTGGCCACTGTACTGTGCGTTCTCTTGCTAAATTATTTCACATACCTGGTGTAAATACCCACCGTCTGTACAGTTAGTACACGGCTGTGTACCTTGAAATATACAATATCTAGGCCTTTTAATTGGCCACTATACTGTGCGTTCTCTTGCTAAATTATTTCACATACCTGGTGTAAATACCCACCGTCTGAGCAGTTAGTACACGGCTGTGTACCTTGAAATATACAATATCTAGGCCTTTTAATTGGCCACTATACTGTGCGTTCTCTTGCTAAATTATTTCACATACCTGGTGTAAATACCCACCGTCTGTACAGTTAGTACACGGCTGTGTACCTTGAAATATACAATATCTAGGCCTTTTAATTGGCCACTATACTGTGCGTTCTCTTGCTAAATTATTTTAAAAACCTGGTGTAAATACCCACCGTCTGAGCAGTTAGTACACGGCTGTGTACCTTGAAATATACAATATCTAGGCCTTTTAATTGGCCACTATACTGTGCGTTCTCTTGCTAAATTATTTCACATACCTGGTGTAAATACCCACCGTCTGAGCAGTTAGTACACGGCTGTGTACCTTGAAATATACAATATCTAGGCCTTTTAATTGGCCACTATACTGTGCGTTCTCTTGCTAAATTATTTCACATACCTGGTGTAAATACCCACCGTCTGTAGCAGTTAGTACACGGCTGTGTACCTTGAAATATACAATATCTAGGCCTTTTAATTGGCCACTATACTGTGCGTTCTCTTGCTAAATTATTTCACATACCTGGTGTAAATACCCACCGTCTGAGCAGTTAGTACACGGCTGTGTACCTTGAAATATACAATATCTAGGCCTTTTAATTGGCCACTGTACTGTGCGTTCTCTTGCTAAATTATTTTAAAAACCTGGTGTAAATACCCACCGTCTGAGCAGTTAGTACACGGCTGTGTACCTTGAAATATACAATATCTAGGCCTTTTAATTGGCCACTATACTGTGCGTTCTCTTGCTAAATTATTTAAAAACCTGGTGTAAATACCCACCGTCTGAGCAGTTAGTACACGGCTGTGTACCTTGAAATATACAATATCTAGGCCTTTTAATTGGCCACTATACTGTGGCGTTCTCTTGCTAAATTATTTCACATACCTGGTGTAAATACCCACCGTCTGTACAGTTAGTACACGGCTGTGTACCTTGAAATATACAATATCTAGGCCTTTTAATTGGCCACTATACTGTGCGTTCTCTTGCTAAATTATTTCACATACCTGGTGTAAATACCCACCGTCTGAGCAGTTAGTACACGGCTGTGTACCTTGAAATATACAATATCTAGGTCTTTAATTGGCCACTGTACTGTGCGTTCTCTTGCTAAATTATTTTAAAAACCTGGTGTAAATACCCACCGTCTGAGCAGTTAGTACACGGCTGTGTACCTTGAAATATACAATATCTAGGCCTTTTAATTGGCCACTATACTGTGCGTTCTCTTGCTAAATTATTTTAAAAACCTGGTGTAAATACCCACCGTCTGAGCAGTTAGTACACGGCTGTGTACCTTGAAATATACAATATCTAGGCCTTTTAATTGGCCCACTGTACTGTGCGTTCTCTTGCTAAATTATTCACATACCTGGTGTAAATACCCCACCGTCTGTTACAGTTAGTACACGGCAGTGTACCTTGAAATATACAATATCTAGGCCTTTTAATTGGCCACTGTACTGTGCGTTCTCTTGCTAAATTATTTTAAAAACCTGGTGTAAATACCCACCGTCTGAGCAGTTAGTACACGGCTGTGTACCTTGAAATATACAATATCTAGGCCTTTTAATTGGCCACTGTACTGTGCGTTCTCTTGCTAAATTATTTTAAAAACCTGGTGTAAATACCCACCGTCTGAGCAGTTAGTACACGGCTGTGTACCTTGAAATATACAATATCTAGGCCTTTTAATTGGCCACTGTACTGTGCGTTCTCTTGCTAAATTATTTCACATACCTGGTGTAAATACCCACCGTCTGTACAGTTAGTACACGGCTGTGTACCTTGAAATATACAATATCTAGGCCTTTTAATTGGCCACTGTACTGTGCGTTCTCTTGCTAAATTATTTCACATACCTAATTATATACCCAAATATTGTATTTGCAACCAAAAAAAAATAAAATGCGGAGGGGGGCTAGCGGAATCGGACGTGGACGAGGACGGGGGCGCGGAAATGCTGTTGGTGGCCTTGTTGAAGCCAGTGGGGATACAATGCGTGCTGGTGAGGGTCAGCCAGGATCACACTCATCCAGAATCCCTGCCTTTATGGGACAGTTAAGCAGGGGGCGAGTTACACCGCTGTTGAGGCCTGAGCAGGTTGAACAGGTGGTGCAATGGATAGCCGATAGCGCTTCCACACAGTTGTCCACCAGCCAGTCATCCACACAGTCTCACTCTGACCCTCCTTCCTCCACATCTGGCCAACAGAGTCATCCCACCCTTGACCCCTCCCAGGAGCTCTTTTCGGGTCCTTTTTCAGATGTGCCGGAAGAATCCCAGGAGCTAGCAGAGGAATTTTGTAGTGATGCCCAAACACTTGAGTTTTCGCCATCTCCTGCTGATGTGGACCCTGAACCAGCATCTGTTATCATGAGCGATGATGATGATGAGACGCAGTTGCCATCAAGGGAGGCTGTTGGAATGTCCAGTGTGCAGGAGGAGGAGCAGAGTGAGGAAGAGGAGGTGGTGGATGACGAAATGACCGACCCCACTTGGCCAGGGGTGATGTCCAGCGGGGAAAGCAGTGGAGAGGTGGTGGTCTGCGCAGCACCGAAAAAGGCAGCAAGAGGCAGAGAGATGTCCACAGGCAGAGGGATGTCCACAGGCAGAGGGATGTCCAGAGGCAGAGGGATGTCCAGAGGCAGAGGGATGTCCACAGGCAGAGGGATGTCCAGAGGCAGAGGACAGTCCAGACAGAGTAGTGAGGCCACAGCCAGCACGGCCGAAGCTGTTCCCGGCAGCGGGCAGTCGCGCGAAGCTCCCCCATCAAGGCCTCGTACTTCTGTGGTGTGGAGATTTTTTAATGTTTGTGCGGATGACAAACTGAGCGCGGTTTGCACACTCTGCCACTCAAAACTGAGTAGGGGCTCTGAGAAGAGCAATCTGACCACCTCAGGCATGCGGCGTCACTTGGAAGTCAAGCACTGGGCTGAGTGGGAGAGAGCAAACGCAATACAACCTGCGCCCGGTCCTGCTGCCACTGCCTCTTCCCCTTTGTTGTGTGCTGCCACTGCGGTCCAGACCTCCAGCCAGGACACCTCCACATCTGCCTCTGCC